>JAYMFT010062379.1:0-14864 GCA_038088735.1 Panulirus argus | reverse complement strand
TTTCATATTACAGGTTATAGAATATAAAAGATATATTTACATGTTAAACAGCCTGGTCAGTGTTTGGAGCAGGATTATTTTTATTGATAACATCTTTTATTGATAAATCCTAACCCAAGCTAACCAAACCTAGCCTAACCTAACCTAACCAAACCTAACCTAACCTAACCTAACCTAACTTATAATCAAAATGAAGACGCTTCATGCATAATAGCTCGGACCATTGGCTCGGACTCTTTCGATAATCTTCACTGTCTGTATGCAGTTATATAACAACCAAGTATTTATACAATAATTTACAGTTAAATAATTATATGATAACTTTTTTTTTGGTGTGCATCTTCAAAATATTCGAAATGAGGTCAAGGCAGGTAGGGGAGTGCATATCACACGTATAATATACACAGGGAGGGGAGTGCATATTATTCAGAGGGAGTATATATCACACATATAATATACACTAGGGGAGTGTTATCTTTATGTATAATAACGACTGGGAAGTGCAAATTATACGTATAAAAACAACTGGGGAGTGACAGTTCAGGGGAGTGCATATAAAACGTGACACCGGCATGAACTCCTTTAGAGGACTCTACCAAGACCAGTCAGTCATAACCAAATTTGTAAAGAAGATGTTTGAGGAGATGAAAGCATCAGAGAACAAGTTTTTGGGAATGTTATGGAAGTTTGGTAAGGAGCAGGACCTGTGGGTAACAGAGCCAGAGCAGAAATGACAAAACTGAGGATCATGAAAGAGTTGAGAGTGGAACTTAAGGATCTAGTTTTTGAGTAGGGTTACAAATTCAGTTTTGGGAGATTACACGGTCAAAGGGAAGAAGATGAAGTCATTGAAAAGCAAATTAAAGTCCAATAGATCTTCTCTATATGTATTGTTCCGTTAGGGGAAAGGACGAAAACATATGCATAATGTATGGACGATTGAGAGCAGGGAAGTGCAGGAGAAATACAGGCAGTTGTTCAGCTAGAGGGAAGGACTTAAATACACACAGAATTAGTGGTCAGGAAAGTGCAGAAGGAGCAGCTCCGGCAGCTGTTCAGCTAGAGAAAAGAGAGCACAGACAGTAGCAGGCAGGGAGGGGCAGAAGGAGCAATTTCGGCAGCTGATCAAGAGACGCAGAGCGTGAATAGTGATGAAGAGAATCACAGATCCGGGCTGACACAGACGGAGGGGCACGGGAACGTAAGTGAAGCAGCTGAAAGAATTATATGCACGTACTTATCTAGTACTTACGTAGTGGAGTCTCGTCACGTGCACAGGGTGTCTTGTCTCACAATATATGATTATTCAAATAAAAGTGAAATGCCAGAGTAACTGGAACCTGAATGTGTTTGTGGATGGTGTGAAGTGATAAGAACACGTAAGGAACTACCTGGAATACTACAACTTAGGAGACTTAGACAAGCCATAACTTTAGCCACATACATT
The DNA here is from genome assembly GCA_038088735.1 of Panulirus argus. NCBI lineage: Eukaryota > Metazoa > Arthropoda > Malacostraca > Decapoda > Palinuridae > Panulirus > Panulirus argus. The sequence goes on along the minus strand of JAYMFT010062379.1, from coordinate 13,417 downwards.
GGTTCGTGATGCCCAGCAGAACCAAGAGGAAAGTCATGGTGGCAGAGTATACTGAAAGGAAGCCAAGCGACAACTGTCATGGAAACACGCCAAAGGACTCAGCGTTTGTTGGGGCTAACATTAAATACAGCCTATTTCCAGAAGACCACTTTTTCAGAAATGACTCAGATAGTCTGTTCGCTGGTTGGTATCTACCTGGATACAGAGACACAGATGAGCAAATGTAGATATAGATATATGCAATATAGATGAGACCCATGTAAGATGATGAATATCAGTTGGTCATCCCCCTTGAAGAACCGTATATATCTGTTAGGGAATGTTCAGTGGAGAACAGTAAATATTGTCCCTGAAATAAAGTAGTTCTGTTACACAGAAAATTAGCAGCGACAAATTTGTCAGAGAGTTTGGTTAATTTTCCAAGCTTCTAAACGAGTTTGACAGTGTGAAGAGAGAACAGTACCGCGAAATTAGCAAAGAAAAATCAGTGCCAGGGACTGCTACCTATGAAACAAATTGGTAAATATGCGAGTTACCACTAAAAGCTGTAGGGTAGTGCAAGTACTATACACACACACACACACACACACACGCTCCCCAGCCTAAGCCAGGTACCTATCTATAAACCAGTCCCAAGAGGAAGATGAACACCTGGGTTGGGTGTAGGCCGACTGCCGCACCGAGGATTTGAACTTATGTATGAGTAGGTCCGACCCTGGTTGGACCCGTAGCGACCCATATCGTGTGTGTAATTACCTGAATTTACGGCCCGGGAGAGAGCTCTAAAATCTTGGCGTGTGGGTGTGTGGGGGGGGGGGGGGGGAATTGGGGGAGTGTGGCAGTGTGAGGGGCAGGGATAATGGATATGGTCACTACGTATTTAGGGTATAGTAATTCAATGATAATTGAGAGACTATATGATAACTTATTTTCAATTCCTGTTATCGTGCTATTTAATAACAGCGTCTCGGACAAGATGAGAAGCGCGGCAGATTTGTGGCCATTCATCTCACTTGTGAAAGTTTCAACTGAATATCATTATCTTATTATGGATTATATAAAACATTATAAATTTCTTACCACACCGGTGTTTTCATTTTAATTATAATGTACTTAACTTATTAATCACACTTGCTCCCTTGTTCCCCCAGCGACCCCTGGCTATATGGGTGTGGGGAGAGGTGGGCTTACTCCGACCACCTCCCGACCTCCACCCAGGTATAGCACCGAGACCAAACCTCCGCCGGGGACAACAAAGTGAGACAAGACCTCCACCTAGTTATAGCACCGTGGGAACAGACAGCCAACCGGGTATAGCACCGTGGGACAAGACCTCCACCAAAGTATAGGAGCGTGAGACAAGACCTCCATCCAGGTATAGCACCCTGCAGATCTCCACCCAGGTATAGCGCCGGGGGACAAGACCTTCAACCAGGTATAGCACCGTGGGAATAGACCTTCAAACAGACCTCCACCCAGTTATAGCACGTTGGGACCAGACCTCCAACTAGGCATATCACCGTCAGACCAAGCCTTCTCCCAGATATAGCAGAGTGGAACCAAACCTCCACTTAGATATAGCGCCATGGGATAAGACCTCCACCCAGGTATAGCACTGTGACAACACCTCCACCCGGGTATTGCGCTGTTGGACCTGACCACCACCCAAGTATAGCACTACGGGAGTAGACCGCCACAAAGACCTCCACCCAGGTATAGCACGAAGGGACCAGACCTACAACCAGGTATAGCACCGTAGGATCAAACCTCCACCCAGACATAGCCAACGTGGAATTAGACCTCCAACTAGGTATAACACGTTGGAACAAAACCTCCATGTATTTATAGCACCGTGGGACCAGAACTCCACCAAGGTATAGCACCATGAGAATAGTCCTCCACCCCGGGGTAGCACCGTGAGACCATACATCCTTCCAGATATAGCGCAGTAGAACCAGACTTCCACCAAGGTATAGCACTGTGACCTGACCTCCAGTCAGGTAGAGCATAATGGACCAGACCTTCACTAAGGTATAGCACTAAGGGACAAGAATTCCACCCAGTTATAGCACAATGGGACTAGACCTCCATCCAGGTATAGCACCGTGGAACCAGACCTCCACCAAGGTATAGCAACGTAGGACCACACCTCCATCTAGGTATTGCACCGCGGGACCAGACCTCAACCCAGGTAGATCAATGTGGTCACCAGACATCCACCCAGGTATAGCACCATGAGACAAGACTTCCAACCAGGTATAGCATGTTGGGACCAGACCTCCAACCAGGTATAGCACTGTGATATCTGAACTTATCTCAGATATAGCAGAGTTTAACCACACCTACACCCAGGTATAGCGCCGTGAGACAAGACCTCAAGCCAAATATAACACCGTGAGACCAGACCTCCACTTAGGCATGGCACCATGGGAATAGACCTCCACACAAACCTCCAGCCAGGTATAGCATGGAACCAGACCTCCACCCAGTATAGCACTGTGGAAAAAGACCTCCAACCACGTATAGCACGTTGGGACCAGACCTCCAACCAGGTATATTGCCGTGGGACAAGACCTACATCAAGGTATAGCATTGTGGAACCAAACTTACACCCAAGTACAGCACCGTGGGACCAGACTTCCACCAAGAAATAACACCTTAGGACCACACCTCCTTCCAGGAACAGCAAAATGTAACCAGACATCAACTCAGGTAAAGCACCATGGGGATAGACTTTCACACAGGTATAGCACCGTGGGAACACGCCTCCGCCTACGTATAGCAACCTGGAACCAGTTCTTCATCCAGGTATACAACCGCGTGACCAGACCTCCACCCAGGTATAGCACAGTGGAATCAAACCTCCACCCAGGTATAGCACCGTGGAACAAGACCTCTAACTAGATATAGAACATTGGAACCAGACTTCCACCCAGGTATAGCACCGTGAGACCAGACCACCACCCAGGTATAGCAACATGGGAATAGACCTCGACACAGGTATATCAATGTTAGACCAGACCTCCTTCTAGATATAGCACAATGGAACCAGACCTCCACCGAGGTATAAAACTGTGACTAGACCTCCAGACAGGTAAAGCACCATGGAACCAGGCCTCCATCAGGTATAGCACTAAGAGACAAGAATTCCACCCAGGTATAGCACAGTTAAGTCAGACCTCCTCCCAGGTATAGCGACGTGGGATCAGATCTCCACCCAGGTAGAGCGCAGTGGGTTAAGAACTCCACGCAGATATAGCACAGTGGGACCAATCTTCCACCCAAGTATAGCACCATGGGACCTGACTACCACCCATGAATAGCACTGTGACAAACCTCCACCCGGGTATATCGTAACTGGACCAGACCTCCACCCAAGACTAGTACCATGGAAATAGATTTACACACAGACCTCCTTCTAGGTATAGCACCGTGGGATCAAACCTCCAACCAGGTATAACACGTTGGAACCAGATCTCCACCCAGGTATAGCATCGCGAGGTCAGACTTCCACTCAGGTATAGCATCGTGGGGCCAGAACTCTACTTAGGTAAAGCACCATGGGAATAGACCTTCAGTCATGTATAGCACAGTGACACCAGACCTCCTCCCACATATGGGACAGTGGAACCAGACCTCCAGCCAGGTATAGCACCGTGGGAGCAAACCTCCACCCAGATTTAGCACCGTGGAACAAAACCTCCACCAAGGTATAGCATCGTGGGACTACACCTCCTTACAGGTATAGCACCGTGAGACCAGACCTCCTTCCAGATATAGCACAGTGGAACCAGAACTCCACCTAGGTATAGCACCGAGGCACTAGACCTCCACCCAGGTATAGCATCGTGGGACTGCACCTCCACTCAGTTACAACAAAATGTGACTAAACCTCAACTCAGGCATAGCACCATGGAAATAGACCTCCACACAGGTATAGCACCGTGGGAACACACCTCCGTCCACGTATAGCAACGTGGGACCAGATCTTCATCCAGGTATATCTCCATGGAACCAGACATCCACCCACATATACCACCGTGGAATCAGACCTCCACCCAGTTATAGCACAGTGGTAAGAGACATCCATCCAAGTATAGCAGAGTGTGACCAGGACCCCTCTCATCTAGAGCACTGTGGGACCACACCGTGGGACCATACCTCCACCCAAGTATAACACTGAGGGACCAGACATCCAATCATGTATAGCGCTGTGACAAATCCTCCAACCGGGTATATCGCCATTGGACAAGAAATCCACCCACATATAATATCATGCGAACAGCCCTCCACACAGACCTCCTCCTAGGTTTAAAACCGTTGGACGACACCTCCTCCCAGGTATAGCACCGTGTGACCAAACCTCCACCCAGGTATAGCACCGTAGAATATGATCTGAAAACCAGGTATAACATGATAGAATCAGACCTCCACCCAGGTATAGCACCATGGGAAGAGACCTCCTCCCATGTATAGCACAGTGAGACTATACCTCCTCCCTCATATAACACAGTGGAACCAGACATGCAGCCAGGTATAGCACTATGACAAGACATCCACCAAGGTATAGCACTGAGAGACCAGACCGCAGCTCAGATATAACACCGTGTAACCAGGCCTCCACTCAGGTACAGCACCCTTGAACCTGATCTCCTCCTAGGTATAGTAGGTATAGCACCGTGGCACCACACCTCCACCCAGATATAGAATTGTGGGACAAGACATCCACCCAGGTATAGAATTGTGGAAACACCTCCCTCCGGGTATAGCGCCGTGGGGTCAGACCTCCACCAAGGTGCAGCAAAAGGTAACCAGACATCAACTCAGTTATAGCACCATAGGAATAGACCTCCACACAGGTATAGCACCGTGGGAACACACCTCCACCCAGGTATAACACTGTGGAATCAGACCTCCTGCCAGGTATAGCACCATGAGACAAGACCTACACCAAGGTATAGCACCGTGAAATAAACTTCATACCAGGAAGAGCACGTTGGAACTAGATCTCCACCGAGGTATAGTACCGCGAGAACAGACCTTCACCCGGGTATAGCACCGTGGGACCACACTTCCTCCCAGGAATAGCACCCGGGTATAGCACCGTGGGACCACACTTCCTCCCAGGAATAGCACCATGGGAATAGACGTCCACATAGGCATAGCACCGTGAGGCCAAACCTTCCAGATATAGCACAGTGGAATCAGAATTCCAGCCAGATATAGCACTGTGACCAGACTTCCACCCAGGCATAGCACCGTGGGACCAGACCGCCACACAAATACAACACCGTGTAACTACACTTCCGTCCACGTACAGCAAGCTTGAACCAGACCTCCACCCAGGTATAGTAGGTATAGCACCGGGGCACCAGACCACCATCCAGGTATAGCATCGCGGAACCAGACATCCACCCGGGTATAGAACTGCGACAACACCTCCTTCCTGTTATAGCACTGTGGAACCAGATCTCCACCCAAGTATAGCACCGTGGGACCACACCTCCACTCATGTAAAGCAAAATGTAACTAGACATCAACTCAGGTATAGAACCATGGGAATAAATCTTCACACAGTTATAGCACCGTGGGAACACACCTCCGCCAACATATAGCAACGTGGGACCAGACTTTCATCCAGGTATACCTCCATGGAACCAGACCTCCACCCATGTATAGCACCGTGAGACCAGACCTCCCACATATAGCACAATGGAACCAGACCTCCAGCCAGGTTTAACAAAGTGGGACCAAAACTATAGCAAGGTATAGCACCGTGGAAACAAACCTCCACCCAGGAATCGCACTGTAGGACCACACCCCCAACCAGGTTTAGCACCATCGGAGTAGACCGCCATACAGGTATAGCACCGTGAGACCAGACCTCCTTCCAGATACAGCAGTGGAACCAGACCTTCAGCTAGGTATAGCACTGTGAACAGACTTCCACCAAGGTATAGCACCGTGGGACCAGACCGCCTCCCAGTTACAGCGCTGTGTGACCACACTTCCTCCCAGGTACAGCACCTGGAACCAGACTCTCATCAAGGTATACTACCATGGAATCAGACCTCCATCCAGGTAAACCACCGTGTGACCACACCTCCAGCCAAGTATATCACAGTGGTACCACGACCCCAACCAAATATAGCACAGTGGGACCAGAGCTTCACGCAGGTATACCACCGTGTGACCAGACCTCAACATAGGTAATGCACATTGGCACCAGACCTCCACCCAGGTATAGCACAGTAGGATCAGGCAGTCTGTCGTGTACAGCACCGTTGGACCAATACTTCACCAGGTATAACACCGTGGAACAAGACTTTCACCCATGTACAGCACCGTGAATCCACACTATACCAGCTATAGCACCGTAGGACCATACCTCCATCCAAGAATAGCACCGTGGGACCAGATCTCCATCCACGTATAGCACTGTGACAAATTCTTCAACCGGGTATAGCGCCATTGGACCAGAAATCCACCCAAGTACAATACCTTGGGATTAGCCAGTCAAACAGACCTCCTCCTAGGTATGAAACCGTGGGACCACACCCCCGCCCACATATGGCACTGTGGGATCAAATCTCCACTTTTGTGTAGCACCATGGAATAAGGCTTCCAGCCAGGTATAACACGTTGGAAGCATAGCACCGTGAGACCAGACCTCCACTCAGATATAGTACTGTGGGACCAGACCTCTACCCAGGTATAGCACCATGGAAATAGACTTCCAGCCATGTATAGCACAGTGAAACCAGACCTCCAGCTAAGTATAGCAAAGTGGGACCAGACCTACACCCATGGATAGGACCGTGGAAACAAACCTCCGTCCCGGTATAGCACAGTCGAACAAAACCTCCAGCCAGGTATCACTCAGAAGGACCACATCTCCAAAAAGGTTTAACACCATTGGAATAGACGTCCACACAGGTGTAGCATCGTGAGACCATATAGCCTTCCAGATGTAGCAGTTGAACCAGATCCCCAGCCAGGTATAACGCTGAGAACAGACTTCCACCAAGGTATAGCACCGCTGGGCCAGACCGCCTCCCAGATACAGCATCGTGTGTGATCATACCTCCGCCCAGGTATATCACCTGGAACTAGGCTTCCACCTAGGTAAAGCAACGTGGGACCGCACCTCCAACCAGTAAAAGCAAATTATAACCAGACCTCAACTCAGGTATAGCACCATGGGAATAGACCTCTACACCAGTATAGCACCGCTGGAATACACCTCCGCCCACGTATAGCAACGTGAGACCAGACCTTCATCCAGGTATACCACCATGGAACCAGATCCCTACCCAGATATACTTCCATCCAGGTATAGTACAGTGGTATCACACCTCCACCTAGGTATAGCACAGTGGGGCCAAACCTCCCCTCATGTACAGCACCGTTGGACTAAAACTTCAACAGGTATAGCACTGTGGAACAAGACTTCTACCTAGGGACAGCACCGTGGAACCACACCTCCACCAAAGTATAGAACCGTGGGACCACACCTCCATCCATGTATAGCACTGTGACAAATTCTTCACCCGGGTATAGCGCCATTGGACCAGACATCCACCGTAGTATAATGCCATGGGAATAGCCCTTCACACAGACTAGGTATAGAAACGTGGGACCACACCTCCTCCCAGGAATAGCAACGTGTGATCAAACCTCCACTAAGGTGTAGTACCGTGGAATAAGACCTACAACTAGGAATAACACGTTGGAACCAGACTTCCTTCCAGGTATAGCGCCATGGGAAAAGACCTCCACCCATATATAACACTGTGAAACTAGATTTCCTCCCACATATAGCACAGTGGAACCAGACATGCAGCCAGGTATAGCAAAGCGGGACCAAAACTACAGCAAGGTATAGCACCGTGGAAACAAACCTCCACTCAGGTATATCACCGTGGGACACAACCTCCACTCAGGTATCGCACTTTATGACCACACCTCCAACCAGGTTTTGCACCATGGGAATAGACCTCCACACAGGTCCTCAGCCCACGTATAGCAACGTGGGACCAGACTTCCACCCAGGTATAGCACAGTGGGACAAGACCTTCTCTCATGTACAGCACCGTTGGACAAAACTTCATCAGGTATAGAGCACCGTGGAACAAGACTTCTACCCAGGTACAGCACCAATGGTTCACACCTCCCCAGGAATAGCACCGTGGAACCATACCTCCACCAAAGTACAGCACCGTAGGACCATATCTCCATCCATGTATAGCACTGTGACAAATCCTCCAACTAAGTATAGCGCCATTGGTCCAGACACCCATCCAGGTATAATACCATGGGAATAGCCCTCCACACAGACCTCCTTCTAGGTATAGAATCGTGGAACCACGCCTCCTCCCAGGAATAGCACCGCGTGATCAATTCTCAACCCAGGTATAGTGCCGCGGAGTAAAACTTCCAACTAGACCTCCACCAAGGTAAAGCACCATGGGTCCGGACCTCCACCAAGGTATAGAACCAAGAAAGACTTCCACCCATTTATAGCACAGTAGGACCAGACCATCACCCAAGTATAGCACCATAAGACCAGACCTCCAACCAGGTTTAGCGCCGTAAATCAGACCTCCACCCAGGCATAGCACCTTGGGATCCTATCTCCACCCAGGTATAGCACCGTAAGATCAGACCTCCTCCCAGACAGAGCAGAGTAGAACCAGACCTCCACTCAATCACAACACCGTGAGACCACACCTCCACCCAGGTATAGCATTGTGACTAAACCTCAACCAAGGTAAAGCACCATGGACTAGACCTCCATCAAGGTATAGCACCAAGGAAGAAGACCTCCACCCAGTTATAGCGCAGTAGGACCAGACCTTCACCCAGGTATATCACCATGAGACAAGACCTCTATCTAGGTTTATTGCCAAGGACCAGACCTCCACCCAAGTATAGCACCTTAAGACCCAGCCTTCACCCAGGTATAGCACAATGGGATCAGACCTCCACCCAGATATAGCACCTTGACCAGATCTCCACCCAGGTATAGCACCACGGGACAAGACCTCCACCCAGGTATAGCACTCTGACAACACCTCCACCCGGGTATAAAGCCGTGGGAGCAAACCTCAACCAAAATATAGCATCGTGGGACCAGACCTACGCCCAGATATAGCACCATAGTAATAGACTTCAACACATACCTCCCACCAAGTATAGCACAGTGGAAACTGACCTCCAACCAGGTATAGGACCGTGGGACCAGACCTCCACCGAAGTATAGCACAGTGGGACAAGACCTCCACCCAGTTATAGTACCATAATAATAGACCTCTAGACAGCAGACCTCCACCCAGGTACAGCACCGTGAGACCAGATCTTTCCCAGATATAGCACAGTGGAACCAGACCTCTACCCAGGTATAGAACTGTCACCAGACCTCCACACAGGTAAAGCACCATGGGACTAGACCCCCACCAAGGTATAGCCCCAAGAGACAAGACCTCCACCCAAGTGTAGTACAGTGGGACCAGATCTCCACCAAAGTACAGCACCGTGGGGATACACCTCAAACCAGGTATAGCACAATGAGACCAGACCTTCACCCAAGTATACCACAGTTGGACCAGACCTCCACCCAGGTATAGCACCGTGACAATTCCTGCAAACAAGTGCCGTGGGACTAGACTTTCACCCATATGCAGGAAAATGTACCCGGACCTCAACTCAGGTATAGCACCAATTTAATAGACCTCCACACAGGTATAACACAGTAGGAACACACCTCCGCCCAAGTACAGCATAATGTAACCAGACCTCAACTCAGGTATAGCACCATGGGAACAGACCTCCACAGAGGTATAGCGCCGTTGGACCTCACCTCCACTCAGGTATAGCTCAATTGGGCCTCACCTCCGCTCAGGTATAGCACCGTGGAACAAGATCTCCAACCAGGTATAGAACGTTGGAACCAGACCTCCATCCACGTATAGCAAAATTGAACCAGACCTACACCCAGGTATAGCACCATGGGATCAGCTCTCCACCAATGAGAATGGGAATGGACCTCCCTCCAGGTAAAGCACCATGAGACTAGGCCCACTCCCATATATAGCACAGTGGAACCAAACATCCACCCAGGTGTAACAAAGTGGCACCAGACTTCCACCCAGGTATAGCACCGTGGGACTAGACCTGCTCCCAGTCATAGCACTGTGACAACACCTCCACCCAGGTATAGCGCTATGGTACCAGACCTCCACCCAAGTATAGCAAAATGTAACCAGACATCCTCCCAGGTATAACAACGTGGAACAAGACATTCCAGACAGGTATAGCACATTGGGACCAGACCTCTTTCCGCGTATAGCACCGTGAGACCAGACTTCCTCCGAGATGTAGCACAGTGGAGCCAGACCTCCAACAAGGAATAGCACCAAGGGACAAGACTTCCATCCAGGTATATCATAGCGAACCAGACATCCACCCAGGTGTATCACCGCTGGACCATGCCTCAGCCCACGTATAGCGCGGTGAGAAAAGACCTCCACCCTGGTATAGCACCGTGGGATCAGACCTTCACCCAAGTATAGCACAGTAGGAGCAGACCTCCACTCAGGTATAGCACTGTCACAAAGCCTCCACCCGTGTGTAGCGCTGTGGAACCAGACTTCCACCCATTATAACACCGAGGGACAAGACCTCCACCGAAGTACAGCGAAATGAAACCACACTTCAAATCAGGTATAGCACAATAGGAATAGACCTGCACACAGGTATAGAACACTGGGAACACATCTCCGTCCACGTATAGCAACGTGGGACCAGACCTTCCTTCAGGTATACCACCATTAAACTAGAATTCCACCTAAGTATAGCACCGTTGGGCCAGACTTCCTCCCAGATATAACACCGTGGAACAAAACCTCCATCTAGGTATAGTACGTCGGGACCAGACCTCCACCCAGGTAAAGCACTAAGGGAACAGACCTCCACCCAGGTATGGCCCAGTAAGACCAGACCTCCAACCAGGTACAGCACCGTTGGACCAAAACTTTACCAGGTATAGCAACGTGAGACCAGACCTCCATCCACGTATTTCACCATGGGACCACACCTCCGCCCATTTATAGTACCGTGGAACCAGACCCTCACCCAGGTATAGCATCGTGGCACTAAGCCTCCACTCAGGTATAGCACCGTGGGACCAGACCTGCTCCTAGTTACAGCACTGCGACAATAAATCCATCCGGGTATAGCGCCGTGGGACCAAACCTCCACCAAAGTATAGCAAAATGTAACCAGACCTGAACTCAGGTATAGGACCATGAGAATAGATCTCCACACAGGTATAGTACCGTGGAAATACACCTCCGCCCACATATAGCAACGTGGGGCCAGACTTTCCTCTAGGTATACCACCATGAAACGAGACCTCCACCTAGGTATAGCACCGTGGACCAGACCTCCTCTCAGATATAGCACCGTGGAACAAGACCTCCAATCAGGTATAGCACCATGGCACCAAACATACATCCTGTTATAGCACTGTGGCAATACCTCCACCTGGGTATAGCGCCGTGGGACTAGACCTCCACCTAATTATAGCAAAATGTAGCCAGACCTAAACTCAGGTATAGGACATTAGGAATGGACCTCCACACAGCTATAACACCGTGAGAACACACATCCGCACAAGTATAGCAACGTGGGACCAGATCTTCATCCAAGTATACCACCTTGGGATCACACCCTCCTCCAGGTATACCACCATGACACTACACCTCCACCAAGGTATAGCACCGTGGGACCAGACCTCCTACCAGATACAGCACCTTGGAACCAGACCTCCAACCAGGTATAGCACTGTGGGACTATACCTCCACTTAGGTATAGCACTGTTACCAGACCTCCGCCCAGGTATTGCACCATGGGACCAGTCCTCCACCAAGGTATATAGAACCAGGGGAAAGGCCTCCACCTAGGTATGGCACAGTGGGACCAGGCCTCCACCCATGCACAGATCGGTTGGACCAAAACTTCACCAGATACAGCACCATGAGACCAGACCACCGCCCATGTACAGGACCGTTGGACCAAAACTTCACCAGTTATGGCACCGTGGGACCACACATGCTCCCAGGGACAGCACCGTGGACCCAGACCTCCACCTAAGTATATCACCGTGGGACAAGACCTCTAACCAGGTATAGCACTGTGGGACCAGAACCGACACCCTGTTATAGCACTGTGATAACACCTCCACCCGGGTGTTGCGCCGTGGGACCAGACCTCCACCCAACTATAGCACCGTGGGACCACACCTCCACCCAGGTACAGCAAAATGTAACCAGACCTCAACTCAGGTATAGCACCTTGGGAATAGACCTTCACACAGGTATAGCACCGTGGGAACACACCTCCGCCCAAGTATAGCAACGTGGGACCAGACTATCTTCCAGGTATACCACCGTGGGACCAGACCTATACCCAGATATATCATCGTGGGACAAAAACTCCACCCAGGTATAGTACCATTGGACCAGACCTTTACCAGGTATAGCACCGTGGGACCAGACTTCCACCCAGGTATAGCACCGTGGCACCAGACCTTAACCCAGGTGTAGCGCCGTGGCTCCAGACCACCTCCCAGGTATAGCACTGTGACAACACCTCCACCTGGGTATAACGCCGTAGGACCAGACCTCTACCCAACTATAGCACCGTGGAACCACACCTCCACCTAGGTACAGCAAAATGTAACCAGACCTCAACTCGGGTATAGCACCATGGGAATAGACCTTCACACAGGTATAGCATCGTGGGAACACACCTCCGCCCACGTGTAGCAACGTGGGACCAGACCTCCACCCATGTATAGCACCGTGGGACCAAACTCCACCTAGGTATATCACCATCGGGCAAAACCTTTACGAGGTATACCACCGTGCGACCAGACTTCCATCCAGGCATAGCACCGTGGCACCAGACCTCCACCCAGGTATAGCACCGTGGGACCAGACCTCCAACCAAGCACAGCAAATGTAAACAGACCTCAACTCAGGTATAGCACCATGGGAATAGACCTCCACACAGGTATAGCACCGTGGGAGCACACTTCTGCCCACGTATAGCAACGTGGAACCAGACCTCCATCTAGGTATAGCACCGTGGGACCAGACCTCCACCCAGGTATAGCACTGTGGAGTTTCCAAGAATGAGTGGATGTTACAGTAATACAAAGAATATTTATTGAGCCAAGAGGTGGAATTACAGAACCGTCAAAGAAAAGATGTGAGTTGAGAGGAGTTTTCGACTGAGAGATGGATAGAAACTGGGTCTTGTAGGCATTACACTTAGCAAGATTTTGTGCACCCCACTGAGATATCCTGTCCAAGTCTGAGTTTATTGTGGAAGCTGTGACAAGGCGAGATGCAGA
>JAYMFT010062368.1:0-14864 GCA_038088735.1 Panulirus argus | reverse complement strand
ATATATACATTATAGATAGATAGATATCCTCTCAAACTCATCATTAAATTCTGGACTGGATGAATATACGTAACGCCCTAAGTTAAATAGACAGGAATGAAACTTAAACAGAATATGGAAATCAACTCTGGATTCCACAAGAATGAAATGACGAATGAGTAGAAAACGTGGTATATGAGCTGACCACACCAAATTGGCAGGCCGTTGGAGACACGACTACAGAGCAAGCGGGCAAAGCACAATGATTATAATACACTAAATCATGTCCATATGTTGTCTGTAATGGACGAGCATTTACGTTATAGAAGTGTGTGTGTGTGTGTGTGTGGCCGGGATCACACTATTACTAGGCGTGAGATAGATGTGCGTGGCCAGGACCACACAATTATCCGGCGTAAGGCGGTAATGTTTGGCAGAGACTACAAGATGTGTGTGGCCGAGACGGAAGTGTGTGGCGGGTACTACAACATTACCTAACGTGATGTTTTGCCGGTTGAGTCAAGTTTATGAGTAAAAATGTAGAGAAAAAGGCCATAATATATTACTTATCTATAAACATAAAGTTGCAATGACATCATTTCAATATAATTCTAATACTTCAAAATGTAACAATTCTCCTGATCATTGACTTGGCTGCTAATTATTCTCCTAGACTTGAGTCATGTTTGCCTTTCCAGTGTATAGGACCATTTTATGTATATGGCACATGCACTCCAACAGCATGGATTCGAACCATGTGTAACCAGCTCCCGAGCAAATGAGAGGGGAACGAATCCTTACTGTTGGAGGATATCATGTGTACTATGAAAGTACGCGTTGACTGCACTATATCTATCAATTTATCTATCTATCTATTAAACACATACGTATATTGTCATGATCCCAACAGCCTTCGACAACGGTGAGTCTTGACACCTTAACACATTAACACAAGCTTATGTCTCAAGACATCTGTTTCGGGTGATACATTGTTATCTGGGCTACGTAGACGCCGCTACCTCTTAAGGTAACAACTGAGTGACATTCATAAACACCAAACCAAAATTTGTACTTATCACATTTCAATAATGAATAGGTCAATATCACTAATACCCATGAAAAAATCAGCATACCAATACAGGCAAGATATACCAATGTACAAATTATGATCTGAACACAAGATGGACGCCGTGGCTGACCGTCCACCGAAACATTTACTCGAAGTAAATGGGAAATTTACATCTGCTCACAAATACTACTCTTTTTCTTTCTAAAAATAATGCCCTTACCCTTATCCTTCGATAAGACAATAATTCAAGGACAGATGACAACAATAGGTGCAAATACAACCTAATTATACCGAGAAACCAATGCACGATAACCACCACCTATCAAGAAACGGGCAGAAACTGAGCATATCTGCGCTTCAGCAAGTTCGCTCCAGCTCCAAAAATTATTGTATTAAAGTAACAAGCGATTCTTTATACAGAAAAGTAATAATTATAATTTTTACAATATTTTTTAATAATCTATATACCAAAAGAAAGTATGTGACATAATAAAAGAATAGAAGTTTATACCATTCTTCAAATCTATAATAGAAAACGTAATGGTTATTAAGTAACACTATACAAAGCAAAAACATTTCCTTTAACAGTATAAGAAAAGGATATATATATATATATATATATATATATATATATATATATATCCCTCGGGACAGGGAAGAAAAAACACTTCCCACGTACTCCCTGCGTGTCGTAGAAGGCGACTAAAAGGGATGGGAGCGAGGGGCTGGAAATCCTCCCCTCCTGTTTTACTTTTCCAAAAGAAGGAACAGAGAATGGGACCAAGTGAGGATTTTCCCTCTAAGGCTCAGTCCTCTGTTCTTAACGCTACCTCGCTAACGCGGGAAAAAGGCGAATATGTATGAAAAAAAAAATTATATATATATATATATATATATATATATATATATATATATGTGTGTGTGTGTGTGTGTGTGTGTGTGTAAAAAATGCGGAAATCTAATGATATTACATATCCTAGATATCCTATCAATAAACTACTGATGACGGAAGGGCAAACAAAGAAATACACTTATTAGGACTTACCGTTTCATATCATTCATGCCACCGTCTCTTCATTACCTCATCCTATGCTGAATGATCACGCATAGTGTCTTTCTAGTACCTCTCCTAATCCTACTCTTGGCCGGGTATCCACTTCCTTCCCAAGAGCTTATTTATGGCTGTTCTAGAAGCACCAGGATAACCAACATGACTGCTTAAACCACCCGACCTAATTATGGTTAATTCAGTAATCTCCGTTTTCGATTCATGCACAACAAATTATCATTATTTGAGATGATACAGTGCTTTCAAAACGTATTCAATATTTGCTAATGATACTCATTACCTAGATATCAAAATCATTCACGTAACAAACTATCACAGTTAATAATCACACATTCCTGCGTAGTTTCCATCGGTCAAGGACGAGACTTAAGCCTTTATGAGGTCGAGTAAATGTGTAGACTACGCTACAGTTTTACAACACTATTGTTTAAATGTTACAAAATAACTCATCAGAGCATTCCATGCTTTCATCAACACCGGTTATAAAACGCTAAGGTATATGAATATGGATGCAATCTGTTTATTGAGCACCAAAACTGTTTATAACAATGAAATGTTTGCCACCGTGCCAGCAAGGCACAACACTCAACAGACACACACGCTCGCCTTGCACCTCATTGCGGGAATGAACCGACGAGGCAGCTGGAGCTGTCCGGCTAGCAAAGGCTTGGGACACCTTCGAAGCATTTGAAACACTGCGTCGACCCATCTTGCCCGGCTAACCAAGATCCGGGACGGCTTCGAAACAATTCAGACACTGTTTCGACCCATATTGACAATGACTGTATCAGTAATGAGGAAAAGTAAATATAAATTCTTGTTCAATATTTTTTCCCCATTTACTGTCTGTTCTGTATTAGAATGTTTATTTTCTAACTAATAATGCAAATGTATAACAGAAGCAATGAGTATGACACGGAATCATACTAGCAAAAATAGAGGACTAAAAGTGTGTATGGGTAGTTGAACCCACATGTTACCAGAAGTTAATCTATGAATACTGAAGGAGCTGGGAATTTTTCATGCATGTACTCGTCATATTTCCTTCCGTTGACAGTACTTTGGTTCCTGATGGCCGATTATGGATTCAGAGAATATTCATATATGAGATAAAGCAAAAAATTAGTATCTTGAAAATAGGGTACATGTACCATGATATTTACACTGAGACGCTTTCTGTATATTCCGTTGTCTTTGTTACACAAACGTGGCACAAAAACAAATATCACGCACTTCTGAATGTTTACCATAATATACTATGACACATTGATCACAGCAAAAAACTAGTAACTAACTTTGTGAGATATTTTACGTCATTCGTGTTGTTTTACAAGAAAAAGCCGTTTTCTTTCCTCAGGCTGCACTTGATCGGAATAATTAAAACAGATAAGTGTGTTATGAAAAATAAATGCGAGGTATGGCATTGCAGTAGTAGTAGGATGGAAGAAGTAGCAGTAGTGGTGGCAATAGTAGTGATAGAAACAGTAGCAGTAACGGTACAAGCAATGGGACCAGTAGCAAAAGTAGCAGTAA
Source organism: Panulirus argus (assembly GCA_038088735.1). Taxonomy (NCBI): domain Eukaryota; kingdom Metazoa; phylum Arthropoda; class Malacostraca; order Decapoda; family Palinuridae; genus Panulirus; species Panulirus argus. Next base: position 11,214 of record JAYMFT010062368.1, on the reverse strand, counting down.
TAGCAGTAGGGGTGGTGCAACTAGTGGTGCCAGTAGTAGTAAAAGTGGCAGTTACAATAATAGCAGTAGTAAAGTAATAACGATCCTTTCGAGATAACAGCGTCAACAGCGGTGGCAAACAACAGTAGTTATCTCATCACCTCGTTATCTTCAACGCTGCCTCATCTCTATATCTAATAGCCTACAATTTCGTCCATGGGGAGATGCGTTGTGATGCGTGTGTTGAATGATAACTAGGAATCTCTAGCTCCTACAAGGCACAGTAAAGACTCCTCCAAATATCTGCAGTTACAAAACAGTTGGAGTTTTTGAAGCGTCTCTATCTGAACCGACAAAACTATACCGTCAAACTCCCATTATAGCAATGGCTTCACAACCACCATTAGTGCCTGCAGTCATCACCATCCATCTCTTCAGCATGATGGTTAAGTCGATGATAAAGATCTTAACATTTCCAGCTGACATGGCAAATGAATGCTGCTGGTAATTGTAGGAATATAATCTCATGTAAGATCACTTATTCATGCAAGTAAATTTACTCCAGAAGTATTTCTAGAAATTATGTAAGCAACATCAGCGGTAAAAGATGACTAAATCATTGTCTTCAGTAATGTTAGGGATATAAAAGAACAGCACATCAACAGTGATTGTTTCCCAAGTGTAAACACACACACACACACACATACAGAGACAGAGTGCCAAGAGAATTGAAAAAGGTGAACGTCATGCTTGTGTAAAAGGAGGGAGAGACCTTGAACTACAGACCGGTTTCACCGACGAGTGAAGTCAGTAAGGTTTTAGAAAGGATAACCATAAAAGAAACGAACGAGTTGCTACAAAGGAGAAATGAATGAAGTGAGATACTACATAGTATCAAGGAAGGGATGTCAGGTGTAACAAACCTCTTAGATTTTCTACGAGAGTGTGAGCTCTGTCTTAGAGAAAAGGGAAGGATAAGTGGTTGCCTGTATCTGGACTGCCAGAAAAAAAAAAGAACTGTACTAAGACGGAGGCTCACTAAGGAGCTAAATAACCAGGTAGGAATAAGGATGGAACTCCTTCAACGGACAGAAGATTAACTGAAAAGAAGGCAACAGAGGACGCATGTCAGAGGAACCTTCTCCAATTAGGTCCAGATGACAAGCGGGACGCCACAGGGTTCTGGTCGGGGACGTTTATTCTCCTTGATATATGTAACTGACTTGCATGAAGGTATGGACACTTTCATGAATATGTTTGCAGATGATGCAAAAGTGAAAAGCGAAGAGCATTGCATCATCTTATAAGGGGCCCTAAAAAGTTGGTCTGATACATGGTTGATGAGATTCTATACGATTATCATCTAGCAGGATATAAGCTTTGGGATCATGCATGTTAGAAGGATTTGGGAGTTAACATCGTTCCTAACCTGTCGTCAGAGTCCCATATTAGGAGAATAGTTATGGAGGCAAACTGTCTGCTGACAAATATCGCCTTCCATAGTTTGCGCTCAGCATACCGAAAACCCGCCTCTCCCTCTACGATCTTTGCATTTTCTTAAGTATCCGCCTAGTTCCTATGCAGAATGAAGAGCCAAAGTGACATCATACACCCTTGAGGCAGGCTAACCTTTACCATTGTCTCTACTTACACACATTGAAAAATTCCCCAATTCATTCACTAATTTACCAGTAGCCCCACATGGCCTCTGTCAGCCCTCTCGTTCTCTTTCTCTAGATTAGAAAATGCCACTACCTCTCTGCGAGTACTTAAAGCAGATACCTCAAAGCAAACATCTGGTTCAAACACATTTATCTTCTAGTCATGTGAGCTATGCATGCCACTACCCTTGCAATCACCACTCTTTTAAGCCTTACTCGGTATGCTTAACGGGCCTATGCGTCTGTAATTCTCTAACTCACTTTTGTATCCATTTTCTCTTCAGTAGTTCTTGCCCTATCATCAGTCCCCGACTTTGCTCTTAAAACATTTCAAAACCATTCTTCTCTTTAACCTTGAGCTTCGATTCACTCCCAACCAGAACATCCAGGCTTCTTTCCTCAAAGATACAACCGGCTTTGTTTCTCCTTTCTTCGCATCTTGGATTTAGACACCCGAACCTGAGCTTCCGAAAAGGATAAGCACTCTCCGCTTGTTTCCTTCTTCTGTTCCATCTTTTGGAAACTGAAATACAAGAAAGGGGTGGGGGAATTCAGCCCCCTGCTCCCACTCTCTTTAGACGCCTTCTTCGACACAAAGGGAATATGAAGGTAGAATTCTTTGTTTCTCCCTTATCCTAGGATATATATATATATATATATCCCTGGGGATAGGGGAGAGAAATAATACTGCCTACGTATTCCTGCGTGTCGTAGAAGGAGACTAAAAGGGATGGGAGCGGGGAGCTGGAAATCCTCCGCTCCTGTTTCACTTTTCCAAAAGAAGAAACAGAGACAGAGACCAAGTGGAGATTCTTTCCTCTAAGGCTCAGCCTTCCATCTTTTCCTACTTCTTTAGTGACAAATGCTGGAAGTAAAACCTTTCCACAGGATCATTATGACCAAACATTTAGTTTTTGCAATACACTTGCTGGATTTACACGTTTATGGTGATAAAATGACCATGAGGGGATTAAAATGCAAAATTATTCACTTTCTTTATTTCTTCTGAAGAAAACCCAACTCAGCCTTGCTGCTCAGCATGACACCAGTAAGTTCAAGAAATTCTGAAAAGGAAATCATATACATTGTTATTAATAGCTTTGGTAACGTGTAAGGTTTAAGAGACAGTTGGCAAGTCAGTTATATAAGTTGCCTGGAGACAAGATTTAGAAAATTATGAGCATAATCTTGACTGTTCGTTTTTCACCTGCATATAAGAGAGATTGAAGTTGTATGTACAAAAAGATGAGAGTGTTAGCCCCCACCACGATAGCCTTGTACATAAAACTTACACAATAATCTGATAACTTAGAATTTTACTGAAACTTGCATAAATGTATCTTAAGAGACCGCTTACTTGTATAAGAGAATAATTTCCCCATGCATTACTTCAATATGATTGGAATTCTGGGGCTACTCGAGCGTTTATATGCGTTGGCTGCCCCCATACTGTTGTGATAGCTGCTCCATGGCCTCAACTTTGACACAATTCTTCCTGTAAGGCAGAAGTGTCTCGTAATGATGGTTGTTGTATATGACACTTTTATGATAAAAAATTATAAGAAAGAGACATTTTCTATTTCAACAAGATAGAGTAAACTTCGAATTGTGAGTCTCAGTGGCTTACTCTTTCTTCTGTTAAGCCACCAGAAATTGCCTCTTTATTAAGAACTTTAATAGTTATGAGTATAGATATAGGGCAGTTAATTCATGATTGTCTGTGTGTACAGTTGCTTCTAGTAAGAAGTGAAAGATATGCGATAATTTGTGCAGAGCGACAGAAAAAACTAAAGTCACAGAGTAGAAAAACTCATGTGAAGAGTCTTGAAAACTATAAGGTGAAATCTGAAACCAATTATGTGAAAGACAGTCTCATTTTATACGTAATAAATCTCTGATAGATGTAGGTGTGAATTTTCATCTTCCATCACTTACAGAGAAACTTCCGAAGTTAATCACAAGAGAATAGGAACGACTCTTTTTCTTGAAGGGTATTATCATGCCTTTGAAAATATATGTGATTCCACTGCGTGACAGTTTATTTAATAGATCAATAGCCATATAGCCAGCAACGTATATCAGCGTTATATCATTATCAAACTCGTATAAGTATATAAAATGTATATGAAATAGGGTCACAAATAAATGGAAAAAATAACAAGAAAAAATGAGAGAAAGAACATAAACAAAAAGATGTATTAGATGAAGAGAGAGAGAGAGAGAGAGAGAGAGAGAGAGAGAAACTGACAGAGAGACGACACGCATAAGGATAATTATTCACCATCATTCGATAAATAAAGCAAAGTGGAAGAGCAAGAGGAATGGAGAAAGAAGGGAATAAAATGAGGTAAATCATATACCAAATGAAATCCATTTTATCAAGAATTTTCACTGATTGTTCTGCCTACACTAAATCACACTAAACATAGACAAAACTAACAAAACGTTTGATAGGTAATGAAAACCTTTAAGAACACTTACTCTAAAATTCCATTTTCTGCTGGCATTGTTGACGTCAGTGTTTGGTGAGTTTATGAAGATAAGTTTCCTTAACCAAGTAAAATCCTGTCTTCGCTTTGTTGAATGTTATCTGACATAGAAGGATCTGTTCCTTGATTGGAAGCAGCTTCACTCATCTGTATCTATACGCTATACTCTTAGAGGCTAAGCGAATATCAAGAACTGTCACGTGACACAGCATCCTGGTGAACTGCCAGACAAAATGTCATCACGACTTTTCCCACATCAGCGACACTGCAACAAAACAAATTCTCTTAAAAGAAAAGTCTTGAAAAGATTCAGATCAAATTTTTTGGCAACAGGGCGCCCGTCCAACCTGTGAGGAGAATTAGTTTTATGAAAGATCCATTCCCTTGTGTATGTGCTACATATATAAAGATTGTTTAGGAGATTAACAAAACTAGAGATTGTTAGTATTCACTTATGAGGTTTACTCAACACACACACCTCACTTACCTCTACCAGACAGACCAGGAGTGAGGTGCTGAATTTCTTGAGGTTCTCTTCCCTGAAGAAGGAAGGGTCCGTTGGGGCCCTGGTTCATGAATCACTTAAGACTGATGGTTCTTTGGTATCCTAGCCAGAGATCGGTCCGTGCTGCTTAACACACACTCGGCTATAACTAGCCATCTCCCCAACCGGCGGTTACGGAGAGTTGAAGAGTCGTCCTGGGGTCTTTGCTCTCCTATTCCCTGTCTGTCCCTATCTCCTCCGTGTGAGCTCCTATTCCCTTCGCGCCGCGTTCACACGAAGTGCTGCCGGACAGTCGTTGTGCAGTAGATGTAATAACGAGGCCTGCTCATTTTAGCAGCTGTATCAGGTGAGACTACCACGGGGTTGAAGCCCAGCGCTATGTGCCAAGGTCTTGCCTCAGGTACGATGAGGAACCAAGGGACGACTGCAGCATCCTCAGACGAGCGCCAGTTTCACCGAGGTGACCGCAGTTGTTGGTGCTCGTACTGTTAGCGCCGGTGCTGCTTGTGTCGATGTTGTTCGCACAGTCGCTGTTGTTCATGCCTCCGTTACCGGAGCTGTTATAGTGCCCCATGTCTGAGGAAAAAAAAAAGACACCATTAACATTAGGACGACGATATTGGGCATGACAATATCATGCTATCTGAAAGAGTACAGAAAGAAAAAAAAGAAATAATCCTATGACGAAGAAAAATAACTCTTAGAAGGAAAAAAGGGGAACTATGAAATATGCAAGGACGCTAACAATTGTTGTCAAGTCAGTATTATAACGCAACAAATGGCAACAGTTTCCTCATGGCCCACATGCATAGTAAGGGTGTATATGGTCTCAAAATTTTCCTTAACACCTGAACAAGGTATAGAAGATTTTTCGTTTAGTGGATATAGGCTTAACGATGACGGCCTTAATGATCTTTGCAGTTGATTGTCCAAAAGACCGAACAACCCAAAAAAACAACAGTTTTCTGGTGTTTTTATTTGACTCCTATCTCAGCCGGCTTCGCTCGTTCTATACCAGATGACACACCGTTGTCAAAAAAGTATCACTGGAAACTTGCACATAGTCACAAATTGTCATCAGCCAGTATTCATGACTCGTCAAGTGGCATCTCAGATTGGACTCATCACGTGATAGCTTTGGGAAGTCATGTCTGCAACACATGGAACCATAAATCACTTACACCAATACTCACAGTTACTTACTGAGGAGTCCTCCGGTGCCGTAGCCATAGGCTGGGTAGGTGGACGGGTACTGGGTGTACGGCGAGGAGTACGTGTAACAGTCTGTCATCGACGCTATACCGGCCGCACCTGTAGGAAACCAAGGGATGATAATGTCTACCTGCAGTTTCAGAGAGGTGCTGGAAAGAAGTTGAAATATTTACGTAAAAGATATCTCCAATGAATAGGAAAGGGAAATAAGTTGACGGGATTTTATGGCAGGGGGAGGCGATGTCATTGCTGTCAGTGACATCCTCCTAACTGATAGTTATATGAAGATTATGGAGTTGCAGTTTGAAGTTATGTAAATTAAATTTTGGGTATGAGATGGAGCTGGCTCACAGTGGTCATTCGACAGAAGGTTTTCAAGAGCAAGAGATACGTTATCTAGTCTAACGAAAATGACCTCAACTCGTACGAACACGTCACTGTTCTTTATGCTACTAGTAATGACGTCAGGGACGCTTTCATCTAGCTCGTCCAAGAACCATAAAAGTACCTGATTGCTTCTAACCAAGACAATATTTTTACTCGTGGTACTAACGAGCAACTTACCTGAGTAGTGTGTAATGGGCGGAAGGGTGTTGTAGCTCAGATCAGGTGAGGTCGCTACATGGGCCTGCATGGATGAGTGCACGTGAGTAAGGGTATGAGCAGACACATGGGAATGGTGAATGGAGGCGTGGGCGTGTGAAGCGGGCTGGAGAACGGTGAGGGCGGCGGTGCACGGGGTGTCAGCCTTGAGGGGCGAGGAGCAAGGAGCAGCCACCAAGTTGTCCAGGGGCGTCGTACTCTCGCTGGGGTAGTTCGAGGGCGACACGTACGTGTGCTCTGGATAGGTGGCGGCCAGGGCGCTGCTGTAGCTGGTGTTGGTGGTAGGCTGGGAGTTGCTGAGGGGCGTGTACACGGTGCTTCCTGACATGCAAACATCAATATACCATCACAAACACATTCCACTACAGGTATAGTAACAGTAATTTTCTCACCACGTTAGGGGAAATACGCAATACTTCTCAAGTCCCAATTACATATCGAACTTTCCAAACGCTTGATAGGTCTGTATATCTACGATATTAGATATTGTTGAGAGCATTCAAGCCTTTAAGAGACCGAGATTTAACCTACTCTGTTAAGAGGAATCAAGAAGACCTTGGCCTAAAGACTAAGCGATCATGGAAGTTGATGGGATGAACTAGAGTACATGTTTATTAGCTTCGTATCTCATTCCTGACTACTGATCTAAACGACTGGCAGACTGGCTGCTGACGTGAGACAACAGCAAAGATGCAATCACCTGACGATGGCGCCAGGCGTGAGGGAAGAGCCACGCTAGTAAGGCACATCTTCCTGTAAGTCAGACAACTTGGCCGTCACAGCTCATTTAGCGTGGGATGAAAGTGAAATACACTGTGGACTATACTACACGAGTTACCTATTGTATAGAGACGGCCTTACCTTGCTGGTACTGAGAGGCGGTGGTGTCAAGGACTGACGATGTCGCTAGGACTGGCTTGACGTCTTGCATAGTGATGGCGGTGAGAGGTGTCAATCCACCTGCATTACCTGTAAGGAGACCAACCATAAGTGTAGTTCTTTTCTCTTTTGAAGAGTCTATTTAGCGAAGACTTTTTTGATCTACGGACGATCAAACTCATCACCATGAATGTAAGACCAGAACGAGAAGCTCTCTCAAAGAGCATCATTCCTCAGGATATATCAGAAATGGCGCCATTCGACGGCGACTCACCGATGGAAGTAGGGAGGGATGGCGAGTAGCCGTGGCTGTTGTTGGACTGCGTCACCGACATGGGCTCGTAGAGGGCGTCCGTGGGGATGGAGGCGGTCGACACCGACGGGTAGCTGGTCGGATGATCTCCAAACAACTGTACGCTGCTGAAGACCAATTATGCAAGCACGGGTGGAGTCAATATACGTAGAAATGTTCGTAAGAGGTATTGAAATATTCTTATGGCAATAATGATATATTCATATATATGTTGCAAGAAGTCACAGTGGTGAGCGAGATCTAGCATATGCTTATATATATATATATATATATATATAACAATCTAAATACTTTACGAATGTATTTGACAAAAGTAACAACGATACACCCTGGTAGTAAGATGACCTACCTGTATGGAGAAGGGGAGCCGCTGGGAACTGCTCCTCCAAGTTCGGGTAGGAACGTCTTAGTCTCGTCCTCAGTCTTGAGCGTCGACCACTGCTTTGACCACAGCATCTGCGGAGAACAAGGTCGCTTTCAGTGTTGATGTTTTACAATTCCTGTGAAGGAAGTAGCTTAGAAGGTCATGGGAGGTTTTCGAGGTCACAAGTTCTTTGAGATCATACCACAAGAAGGAAAATATATACGACAACATGATGAGTAGATACCAGGTTGATTGTGAACAAAAATGATATAATCTCGCATTCATTACTGAAGTTCATTTGTCACAAACTTCAGTGTAATGCTAAGATGCCAACTCTCTCTCTCTCTCCCTCTCAACCTTTCCTTTTATCAACTCCTACACAAAGAACCACTCATAATTACAACTACTTGAAATGATTTTACCTATTCAGTAAACACATACACTCGAATCAACTTCGTAGGAATGTGGAATTTGACGGAAGTATAGAAAAAAAGAAATCATTTTTCTGTGTTTATCTTTCATATCGAATACTTACTTTGTTGCTTTTCTCACCAAATAATGACGCTTACTCCTCAAAATCGCAGAAATATTGTAATGCTGACGAATAGAAAACATGAATCTGAAAACAGATGATTAACGTGGAGAGAGAGAGAGAGAGAGAGAGAGAGAGAGAGAGAGAGAGATTAACAAATCTGATCAAACTCAGGTACCCATTTATGATTGAATTAATCTCTGTTTTTGGCAGCATGGTGGTAATGACCACAGTCGACCCGATAGCTCTTGTTGTGATGTGTCGTTGACTATGCTGAAATATTACTAAGAGGCAAGTTACAGGTATGTCCAAGATCTAGACAGCTTCATAAACACAAACCTAGAATACACCGTTTGCCCTTGTTGACTTAGATTCCTCAGGGCAACTCCAATCATTCGTCCAAATACATACTGAACAGCTCTTAGCCTGGCTTAGTTTCTTCTTTTATTTCTAAAGTAAAACGCAGTACTATCACACACAAACATCCCTGGTATTCCGGGGGCATATACCAGAAATTCCTATGTAGACAACTACTCACGCTTCTGTAAACCTGAACCATGCATTTTTTTACATTTCACAGATATCTTCTGTTTCTCCACTTTACCTTCTCTATTCGATCTCTTCTCATCCCCTCCTCTCCAACCAAAATTAAAGAAGGAGAAAGAAGCTTTTGTGGTCCGTAGACGAGAGATTGCAGGCAAAGGATGTGGCATTAGAATTAGCTGTTCAGACTGGGATAATCAAAACTAACAGAACGTGCAAATGGCTTGAAGAGTGTCAAGGCTGGACAGGGTTGCGACTGAAAATGAATGCATGAAGTAAACTGATGGGAAAAGTGTTACTAGTTCGTACACAAGTTTGTGAAGGGAAGGATGGTGGCGCTGGTTAATAGCAGCGGGCCATACAACAGGCATGAAGAGTATCGAGGCTGGACAGTTGTAAATAAATGGGATCGGACTCCCTGCCTAGACTCGTTGGAGAACGAATGTGTGGCAACATCTCCACTCCCACCCATAATGTTAGTGAGTCACTTTGCATCCTCACCGTAACTACTGTGGCCTAAGGCCCTTATAGTACCTTAGATGAATATCTTCACCCTAGCCGTTTATGATGAAGCAAATGCCATACGGTCTCAAAATCCTTACTCGTGATAGATGGAACACAATTGCTCCAGCCCTATTTCTTGCCTACGTAAGTCTATCTTCGAGGTACCTGCGTCTACCCGAGACACAATTCAGTTCTTAGACTGGACGCTAAACGGGTTAAAATGAAATGCCGGTAAGACAAAGACAACAAGAGCAGTCAGGGTCGCCCGGCTAGAAAAATACCACTGGTACATCTCCTTGCTGATAACAAGTAACCTAACTGTCAGCATCATCAGGAGTTATCGTGGGCGAGACCTGTGTGTCGCTGATACCAACACATACGACGCTCTAGTCAGCCACATTGTTACTAAAATGCTGGAAGATGTATGCTCCCAAGTACAGCCTCTCCTTACCCTCATGAGGTAAAATACTTCTGGTCCGTTATCATAGAGAACATTACTGGTCTATAATACTGCGAACTAGACTACATGAAGATGGACGCGGAGCGGATGCAACCCATGGTCAAAATTTGGGAAATCACTCGGTTTCCGACGTCAAACATGTATAAAATTCAGTTTCGTCTGACTTGATATGGCCCACCAAGGGCTGCCAATAGGAGCAAGAGCTGAAAGTACGCAACCTATATGTAAATACTTACCCAATTCAACCCAAATAGTTTCTCGTTCTCACAACACGTTACAAGTGATGCTCTAAATAATCAACACGCAAGATATGTCAACCCGCAACCGAAAGAATTAAAGGCTTTGTTCTAAAAGCCCGACTCATAAGACAGTCACACGTGGTAAGCCAATATGATATATATGAGTTGTGGCGACCTTCAACCCACCTCACTAATTTGCCGTTAGTCAGCTATGAAGATAAGATGGGAACTGGTGAACGCTGACAGAATAGACCTCAAAACAACCCATTCTCAGAAGTCCTCGAGACCCTCCCTCTCTCCTCTACGCACTTGCAGCAACTGGTAAGAAAATCAGCTCTTGAAAAAATGGCACACGCCATGATAGTAAATAGAAAAGAAAAAGAAAAAAAAATGTGGCTAACCACTTAACGATGAACCATACCCTAAGCCAAGAACAACCTATTTACAAGACCACGTGACGAGCCATGCTGTTGAGCAGTGTATTAATCAAAGGTATCCACCACACGCCTTCACACCGGACCATCCAGTTAAGATGAATGTTACAGACGAGCTAGGGGAGGTCACCTGTACCGACACGAGTCTTCCAGGGCGTTAACTTTCAACGACCGCTCCCTTGCCCAGGTCGAGTACATCAGCGCAACATTATAAAGATCTCCAGCTATAGAGATGAAGGCAAAAACATAGGACGCAGTAAACACTAAGCAACAGTTTACCAAATGCGGACGCGTAGCTAATTCGGTTATGATTCTCGGGCGAGGACTTTGAACCTTTGCTAAATAATGATGATAATAATGATAGCAATAATGATAATAATAATGGTAGATAAAATATCAATAATAATAATAATAATAATAATGATAATGATAATAATGACTATAATAATAATAATAATAATAATAATAATAATAATAATAAAAATAATAATAATAAT
>JAYMFT010062357.1:317-14865 GCA_038088735.1 Panulirus argus | reverse complement strand
TATATATATATATATATATACCTTAGCTTGAGTCAGGTACCCATTTTATCGACCAATCTCTAAGGGTGGATGAACAGCTGGGTTGACTGTGGACCGACTGCCGCCACCAGGATTCGAACCTATGAGCTCGATCCCGGGTGGCCAGTAAATGCGTCACAGTCAGCAACGCTAACCGCTACAGCATGGAGGTCTATATATGTATTACCAACACCAGGTGTTGGTGATATCGATGTTGATCATACTGATGTTGGGGTGATGACTGTAGTGATGATGAGGGTGATGGTGTTGATAGTGACTGTGTAGATGGTGGTAGCGGCCATGAGGATGGTAGTGATGGTGGTGGCAGCTGTGGTTTGCTGGAGATAATCGTGATGTTGTTAGAGTTGTTTGTGTGATAGTGGCGACAATACTGATTGTGGTGATACTGTTGGTGGTGGTGATAATGGTGCAGCTAGTGATGTGGTTTCAGTTATGATGGTGGTGGAGCTGATGACCTTGGAAGTGCTGGTGGTGTAGAAGAGCCCTGTTAATGTTGATGGTGGTGGTAGTGGTGGAGATGGTGATATTAGTGTGGAGGTGGTGGTGTAGGTGGTGTTGGTGATGATGGGGTTGATGGACTTTAATGTCCTCTCAGTACCACCTGGAGACCACAGTGTGAAGGTCCTCTCGTATACAGACGACCCTACAGTCCCGTCACAACACCTGACACCATATTAACAACAACAGACATGCAACACATGGTACACTGCATCACATAACTAGAGCACTGGCTTACCGAGAGCAGAATGTCTCCGTCTGCGAGGAAGTCTTTCAGTCATCCATCAAAGGCAAGACAGGCAAGAGTCTAACCTGCAATCTGTCACCTCGAATGGACAGTCTCACCCACTCGACAACACCGGGACTCTTCTGGTTGCGTATGACCTACTACATAACATTCACCCGTCATATCACAAGACATCAAAAGCAACGGACACACTAAACGCCCTCAGAACACTAATTGGTACCAGATTTGGACAAGATTGACCCTCTAGTATCCTCTACAACCAGTTCATTAACTGTATCCTAGACTATACCTCACACTTCGGAAACAGTCACAGATTCACCCCCGCTTCCCCAGCAAACGCATAATTGACAAAACATTATTCAACGAAGTACCCGATAAGCACAGGACAACCGTCCTCCCAACCCACTCATAGACGCCACCCCGCCACACGCACTCCCATCAGAAACAATACGTCCCAGACATGTACTAGTTATTCATTTCCGTCCGCGCTTTAGACATCACCCACTACTCCAACATTACAAACACTTTTTTCAGTATATCATAAGACCCTCTATGTACACAATGAAGACTCTGCGTACATACAGCTGAATTTTTTTCTTGCGCTCTACTTATACAAACATACTCGTACACACACAGCATGATCACACTTTATGACCTGTGATCCCGCTCGGTGGACTTGACCTATTTTCTTAAATGCTGCGGAAGCCCCATAGAAGGTAGAAGGGACTCCAGGGGCAGAATAGTAAGGTATATTTATGTATACATTGTGTGTGTGTGTGTGTGTGTGTGTGTGTGTGTGTGTGTGTGTGTTAGTCTTTACGGCACGAACAAATGCATGCCGCCAGCCGTAGCTATCCATTAATATAGTCATTGTGCTCATCAGATACAGTCAGCGGGTGTATGGATACCTCGTGTAATATATACCATATAGACGCAGGTCTGTACAGATAGGGTAAATGATGTTGGCAGAATAGATCCCAAGGAATATTATTTAATTATATGTGATTATCTCGAGATTAGTTTTTATGAAAGAGGCCTTTTGTTACACAGGCCTTGCTAAAGGTTCCTACAGCCCAAGGCTGCGCTACTTTCAGTAGCAGGGAAACGTAGACTGCTTTGGAGTATACGGACTTTTAACGAGACTTCATTCTCAATGATACAGCCTCGCCAAAGGTGACTTTTATCTCTTGCTGTGTAATTTCGAGCTGGCATGTTCTGGAAACACCTCCCCAGGAATATATTTATATTGTTTTCTGGGTTGTACGTAAAGGGCTCTCAAGAACACACTTCTTTTAAGAGGTAGATGGCGTGGGAGGCACTTGGGCGAAGCCTTAATGAGGTGTGTGTGTGTGTGTGTGTATGTGTGATACTCTCCCTGCTGTGCTGGAGAGGTTAAGGTGGCAGACGTGAGATTGTGGGAGAGGGAGGATGCACTCCTTGGGTTGGGAGGCCCTCGTGAGGTAGAAAAGGGGGAGGAGAGGGTGCTTTTGTGGGGGTTGGTAGGGGTTGTGGGATTTAGGGGCCCGGTGGGTAAACACGGTTCCGACACCCTGGATTAATTTCTCACAGGAACTGAGGCCAAAATCAATGGCGATTCATCAAAGGGAGGAAACTGGTTGGCACTCGTGGGGCATCACTGTGCTGCCTGCCTGGCTGCCTCGACGAGGGCAACCAAGCAACCGGAATGGCGAACAAAGTTGGTGTTAATGGGCAGCCAAGCTATCAGGAAGGGAAACATGTGGCTGTTAAGGGCAATCAAACTATTGGGATGGCGAACAGCTGGTTGTTACTGGCTGCTAAATTACTGGGATGTGCGAACAAGTGGCTGTAAAGGGCAACCAAAGTAACTGGTTGGCAAACCGTTGTCTATAAAGAACAAACGAATTGGAGAGATTATAAAGGACAAAAGTACGGTTGCAAACAAGAGACTGTTTGGTACAAACATGAGGCTGAAGTGGGAAAAGAGGCTGCAGGGGTTAAGAGAGGAAGAAAGAAACAAAAGACTGTCAATCAGAGTAGGCAACGAGACGATTGGAATGAGATACTGGAAGCTGTGGTGAGCAAGAAAGTGAACAGAAAACAGATGGAGTTGAGATTGTAGAGGAACGGCGAACATGACAAATGACTCGCTGCAAACAAGAGACTAGCACTGGGTACCTCAGTAGAGAACCCTCCAGGCAGACAAGTCCTGCTGGAGGTGTGAGGACAGACGTGAGACTTCGAAGTGTAAAATTGGACAGACTTCGACATGGTACGGGTGTGAATGTAGGCCGCGTGACTGCAAACCAAGAGAGACTGGAAGGTGCACGCCATTTGGGAAACCATGATGTCAGGTGTTGCTGGAGGCGCTAACGAAATGGTTTGGAAGTTATGAACATTTATGATGAATCATTTGTGTTTTGTCACTTTCTTTGTGTGTGTATGTGTGCGTGCGTGTGTGTGAGGTGGCGTAGTGTGGACTCGGTGAGTCAATAATGTGACTGTGTATCATGACACATGGGAGCTATTACCACTCTCTCTGGTGGAACGGACTAGTCAGTGAGTGGTTCTCCTTACTGTGGAACTCATCAGCCACTCTTTGGCATTCTTCAATTTGGAAGTGGCAAAAGTTGGCTTGGCCGTCTCCACTGGCGAAATTAACGCTTACGGCTTAGCTCTCTCACCACTGTAGAACTCAACAGTTGCTGCCCTGCTTTCACCACTGTAGAGATCATTTACTTCCGAACTTTACTACACAGTGGAACTGACTAATGAAAGACTTTTTTTCCACTTGAAATTACTAGTCACTTACAACCACCCTGCCCCTGCAGTGGAACTGACCAATCAATGGCTAAATCACTCAACGCCGTAGACCTGATCTGACTAATCAACGCCACCTTCTGTCCTCTCGGAAAGTCACCGCCCAGCCACTGGACGCCTCATTCCACTACACGTTAATGATGTGACATTTCCCTTTGCCCTTTCAGTACCACAGCGCATAGCAGCCGCTCACTGTTCACAAGTTATTCTCGTCGAACGAGAGAGTAAAGCATAACAACCATCGCTTATAAGGAAAAGCGACATTTCTTCTCGTCTTCTTAGAAAGAAAAAGAAAAGCAATTGCAAGGCATGCATTGAATGGTGATTAGAATTTGAATACGATATGAATTTTGAAGACCGAAGCATAAACTAAAAGCGGGACATGTCGGTGAAATAACAGACGTCGTCTGTTGTGAAGGGGGAAGTGAAGAGTGGTTGTGACCCCTTGGGCCCGGCTGTATATGACCCTTGGTCGACAGCGAACGCGACCTCGAGCATGACATTTGTTACCCTTGAGCACGAAGATGCGATCACTGAGCAATCTCTTGGGAACGATTAGTCTAGCTTGTGCCAGGACACTGAAGGATCGGGTTAAAGGGCACCACGCCATCATACCCAAAAAGTCGTACCGTAGTGCTCCTGGGTCGTACCGTTGTGCTCGAGAGTCGAACCGTTGTGCTCCATGGGTCGTTCCGTTGTACTCCAGGGTTGTGCCGTGGTTGTCAACTCGTGCCATCGTGCTCGAGGGCCGTGCATTCGTACTTAAGGGTCTCACCATTGCGCTCATGGAGGGTAGATTACGTTCGTGGTATTTTCATTCCCGTCTCTTAAACACGTTAGATCCTCGTCGCAAGGTGACCTTGTCAGATCACTGCCGCCTTAGCCCACGGGAGGTCATGGGGGAAAGTGAGGCCAAGTGAACATGATTCAGTAACATGATTAGTGTAGTGGCTGTGGAAAACGAGCGAGTGGGGGACAATTTTTAACAGAGGGTAACACAGGATTCCATTTATCTCGTTTATTATGCAGCGGCTCCATTCTCACCGCTAACGCCGCTTTGACCCGAAATGGCCCAAGTTAGAAAAAAAGATTTATAACATTAGCATTGCTCCAAATTTCCATTCCCGTAGTTTAGGATTAGAGTTTTGGGGTTCAGTGACAGCCTAAAGCACTCCCAGTTTTATTTTCATAGGTCTGACCCAAGCGCGCGCCCACGCGCGCGCGCGCGCACACACACACACACACACACACACACACACACGAAGAGCTGCAGAGGATGCGGTTGAATAGTACCTCAGCTCACGAGGTCAAATGGTTGGTCCCACGAACTAGAGGAAACTGGCTCCAAGGCGAAGCGAAAAACCCGGAGGCCCACTGTTGTGAAATGCACTCTTCGTTGAGGGCCCCGCCGGCACCTCCTGCTGGTGGGAGCTTTGTGGTCAACACTTGCGTCTTTCGGAAAGGAAGTCTTGAGGGGATTTTCGAAATGGCTTTATGCTGTTTGTTGAGTCCGTAGGTGGTGGTGATGGTCGGTGGGAAACAGTTCCTGTGTGACGAAAGAATGAGTATCTCTGTATCTCTTCACAGACCTGGGAATAGTTTCATCTCTGATCCGTAGGATTGTAATGTATAGACCTATCTTTTTTCTCATGTATTCATGATTCGATGTATTCCTGTATTCATGAAGCTCAGTTTTTACCATTAATGTTTATACTGCCTAGAGTATACTGGTTATTCGACTGATGAAGCGAAGAAGAGTTAGAAGTAATGCTGCTTAATGTTTCAATCACTGGCCCCATCCCCAGTAACACATCTCCCTGTCCCAGGTCCCCAGTAACACGTCGTCTACCCCTGCCCCCTGGCCCCTATTAACTAGTCCCCCTACCCCAGTTATATAACCCCAGTTACATCATCTTCTGCCCCAGCTCCCCAGAGACCCATTCATCCTGTCCACATCCACCCCTATGACTGTATTCTTGCCCCCGTCACCCTAGAAATGACCTCCATTATCCCCAGCCAAACGTCCTAAGGATACGACACCCCTTCCCCTAGTACACTGATTCCGAAGCCTTGCCCTGTAACATGCCCTTGTAACCTGACACCATAACCTTGCCCTGTAACCTGGCACTTGAACTTAGACCCTGCAACATGGTACCATAACTTGCTCCTGTAGTCTAGCCCAGTAACATGGCTCCGTAACCTGGTCCTAAAACCTGGCCTTGTAAAACAGGATCTCGATACTAATGCCGTTCTGGGCGGGTGACGTAGACTTGAGAATAACTTATGGAAAAGAAATAAATCTTTTCCTCCTCTTGAAATACCCTTTCCCTCCTCCTGTAAGTGGTGCCTTGCCTCCCCTCCTCTCTTTATCATTTCTTCCCTACCAGCTTGATATTGTGGCTCCCTTCCTTCCTTTTGTTATTATTCCCTCCTCCTCCCTTCCTCTTATCATCCTTTTCCTCCTTCCCTCTATAATGGTTCTCTCCACCTTCCCTATCTCTTATCATCTTCTCCTCTTCCTGTACTGGTTCCTTCGCCCCTCGTCCCCTGTTGTTACCACCACCCTCCCTTACTCTCCTTCTACTCTGGTTCCCTCCTCCTTCCCTCGTCCGCTTCACCCCTCTCTCAGCAGTGGTCTCCTCAGATCACACACCCATTACTTCATGACCTTAGCAGGAATAACACTTGAGTCTCCGCCTTTAACCATCTTCCAAGCGACCGCCATCAGCCTACTGTAGAAGTTCTTGTAGCTTACGAAATGCTCCCTCACCCACCCTCCAAGACCCCTGTTGTCTAGCAAGTGGTTCGCCCCCCTCCGCTCCCCTCTTCCCTCCTCCTCCCCTTCCCCCTCCCCATCAAGCTGTCAAAGAAATCGTAATTCTTCAACCCGAAGGCATGACATCGAGAGGGGTATATTCCACGAGACTCTGACGACGGCGATTTTTCCTTGTCATAGTCTTTGTGCTCTTTGTGCTTTGTGAGTTCCATTTGTTATCCAGAGACGTAATTTTTTTTTTAAGGAGCTCTCGCTCTTACAGCTGGGGCTTAAGTGGGTCCACGTTATACATGGGTGCCCCTTGGGCCATTGTTGGTGGTGATCAGTGTTTGTGACGTATTTCCCATTAACCTCTCCAGTAGTATTTGTTGGTCATGGGTGTCGTATTTTAACGTGTTTCCTCTTTGGTTTTACTGGTCGTGACAGTGCCCTCGTTAACCTCTTTAATCCTCATACCAGTGCCCCCGTTAACTTCTGACTAGTCATAGCAGTGACCTCATTAAAACCTTCGCTAGTCATTGCAGTGTCCTCGTTTAGTCCTCACAGTTCCTTTCACTGCACAGTTCAACTTCTCTCTCATTCCAGCAGTTCCCTCGTTACCTCTCTTTGGTCCTGACAACTGCCTTAACACCTTTCAAATCCTCGTTATAATATCATGATCTTTTCTGTAGCTCCCACTCAGCAGTGAAATTCTCTGCTGTCGCGACAGCCTCGGTAGGTCCTCCTCCCTGCACGTTGCTCAGACATCGAAGGCTGTCCTTGCTCCTTGCTCAGTCTTTCATATCCACGCACCCCACACACACACACATACACACACCTCTACCCAGATCCTCATTAAACTCCTATCCATATCCTCTCGTTTCTGTGACGGCAGCAGTCTCAACATTTCGGCCTTCAGACCAAAGCCAAAATTAACTTTGAGGTAATTACGTCAATAATTCATTTTTTTCAGCGACTAATCACAGCCGAGTTGGAGTTGAGGAAAGTTCCAGCGGCCCCGTGCGGCTCGCTCACTCCCTCTCTCGTTCGCTCATGTTCTAGACTCGGGCGAATCACATGGAACCCAGGAAGTGTGTACGTCTATGGTACAGCTTTTTTTTTTTTCTTTTTTGTACAGCTATAGGCTAAGGACGACATCAGTTTCCAAGTCCCTCTCGCGAACAGAATCCTGAAGCTTATTTCCTGCTGGATAGATGATCATATTGAGGTCTTCTTTTCCTTAGTCCCATCTGCATTGCTTCACACTTGCCTGGGTTGAATTTCATCACACGTGTATCAGACCAACTTGGGTCCCGTCGTAAGCTGATGCGATCCTCCTGCTTTTCACGTACCTCAAGACTTTCCCATCGTCCGCAAATAATAATCGGGTTGGAATCCATACCTTCAGGCAGTCGTTTACATGGACCAAGAAAAGTAATGGTCCCGAAGCAGGGCCCTGTGGCATTTCCCTGGTCACCTCTACCCATTCGGATAAAGCTCCTCTGACATGAATTCTCTGTGTTTGTGTTTGAAACAGAGAGAGAGAGGGAGAGAGAGAGAGAGAGAGAGAGAGAGAGACTCTCTACCAGGCAGTTATCTCCCACAGCATAGTGGTGCGATCACAAGCACGACGGTACGACCCCTGGGTATGACGACCTGGCTTTCGACCCGACGTTTTAGGATCTGGTTAGAGGCCAGGTCAAGTCTTGCTCTGTCCTGCTCAAAAGTCATGTCTTCGTGCTTAAGGGACGCAAAGTCGTGCTTGAGTCGTGCCCTTGTGCTCCACAGTCGTGCCTTCTTGCTCAAGGGTCCCGCCTTGGTGCGCAAGGTGTCAACCTTTGACCTGTAGACAGTAGCGTGTAAGGCTGGCGTCTCGGTATAGGAAAAGACCCTTCTCAATCTAATTAACGAACCACACAAACCGATTATTATACCCAATAGCCGGAGTAATTGGTGGAGCAATCCCTTCCACCGGACCCTCGTAAGTCGTACAATTAAAAAGTTGGAAAAGGTATTTGGCCATATTTCCAGTTGTATCCCGTAAAAGCTGTAATTATGATCATCATCTTACAGAAAGGAAACTACATGAATCTGTGTGTGGCAGGTACTTAAGGAGTCGACGTAGTACTCAGACTGCCACCAGTGTGTGTATAAAGAGGGACTTTGAAGTCAACGTCGTACCAAATGAATCGGTAGAACCTGTGCGTGAAGAGACTCGAAGTGTCGACTGAATCTGTCGCCATAATGCGAGTGTGAAAGGGACTTCGGCGTCACCTCAGTCCTCCCCATCACGAGATCGACAGGCCGCATTTGACGGGTGTGATTGGAAGTGCGGAAAAGCATGTGGGCCTTTGGGTCGGAGATTCGTCACAAGTACCATGGGAGTGATACTGGAAGAGTTCGTAATCAGGAAGAGTTTTATCTCGTCGTGCCAGTATTGCAGTATCCAGTGGCTCGTTACTGCCTCCTTACTGTTCTCCAGAGGCTGACTACCACCTGACTGATTCAGATCCGGTATGACGCAGGTTATCGGAGGAACACAATCATATTCGCCACTTACACGAAGAACTGGACATGGTCCCCTGATAATGCTTCGCGACATTACTTCCCGTGATAGTTCTTCGCCAAGTCGCCACAAGAACAGGCTAATAAACAGATGAGTGGACAGACGACGTCAAGAATTGCAGTTAATTATACGAGGTTCAGGGACTGTCTGCTGGTGGTTACAGTTTAGATATGTATTTAGTATATATCCTGATAGGTGTGATATACACATGCATGTGGTTATATGTTTGTATATATTATAAGGAAGAGGAATATCAAAATACAGGATAGGAAGTCTAGGGAAGACTACAAAAAAAAGGACAATTTTATAAGTCTCTCTCTCTCTCTCTCTCTCTCTCTCTCTCTCTCTCTCTCTCTCTCTCTCTCCTACACACACACACACACTACCCCAGCCTCATGCCTAAGGGTCATGCAAACGTTCCGTCTTCCGAGACCACATTTCACTTCACTGTTGCTTCAGTTCCCAGCTCTACTGCCGTCCTCCATGACCATCGTTCCCGAACTTCTCTCGTTTTGTCCCTGGGCTCCGTTCCCGATATTCTTGCCCCCACGTTTCTGTTCTCCGTTACCAGGGTTACCTGATGGTGGTGGGGGAAGGAGGCACTGGGACTGGAGTGATAAATAATGTGAACTGGAACATAACCTCTCAAGACTGGAAGCTCTCAAACTTTCCTTTCTTTAATTAATCTCATTCTGAATTTGGTCTTCCCTGCTTTTGATGTTCTCAGTTAACAGGAAGAAAAAACGAGTCTTGAGGTATGCGTTAGTATCAGCAGAAGGGAGAATTGATACCACAGTAGATCGAAGGGTTTCCAAGACTTGAGGAATGCGACAACATTCTCAAGCTCTACCATAATGAGCTCCAACAGATATTGTGCTTCCGGAAACGGGTCATTTCATCCGGCCTGGGTTTTCGTCTCATATATCACCAGAATCAGGAAGCAAGAGCACTTGAAACCAACCATTTCCTTTGGACGCCTGTAAGAAACGCGATGCGTGTGTTCGAAGGAGTTTGAATCCATGCCTGCAACAGCTCCCGATTCGGCTCTCCCAAGTTGTAGCATATAAAACGAAAGAGATCACTCACGTATGCTGAAGGATGGGCACATCACCCATGTGAGACCTGCCACAGACCATTATAATGAGACACCAGGATCATATGTGGAAGACATCACGCCAGGAACGTGGGTTTTAATGATAGTAAAGTGAGAAGGTCGATCTATAATTTTCCAAAACTTGACCCCGAACATTTTGTAAACCGTGGCGGTTTACAAAAGGCTCTGTTCCCCAGGCAACTGAACTTGCACGCCAGCTGTCTTTTTATTCGTAAGTGACGCATATACAATCGCCGTTTCAAATTATCATTTGTGGCTAATACCAGATTGAATGTGGAAGTCTTCAGTACACTCTGAGAGATTAAAACGAGAACGAGTACAGGACGCAAACAAACGTAGACGTATCGAGGAAGAGAAGAGATCTGTGGGAGATTGTCAAATGGCCTTATCTTCAGTGTGGGGAGAGTCGCATGTTCATACCTTCAGTAAAGGGGAAACTCGTATCACCTTGTGTAAAAAGCATAACACATGACCTTCTCACCCTCTGTAAAAGGTAGGTCACATGACCTTACACTAAAAGGCAGGTCATATGAACTTACTTACAATAAAGGGCAGATCACTTGACCTGACAATAAAAGGCAGGTCACACGACCTTACTTGCAATAATAGGTAAGTTTTCCACTTCCTCAGAGAATTATGAATCATTCTTCACCCTTTTCTTTGTCATCTATTTCTTTTGTTGCTTTTATCTTTGATTCAGAGTGTAGCCTCGGCCAGAGCTTCTGATCGTGACGATCTTCTGAGATAAAGAAGAAAAAGTGAGTTACATAAAAGAAACAATCGCTTCTTCGTGTGAGCTAGGCTGGAATCTTCGAGCTTCAAGACGAGATATACAAAACCGATGATAACACAATTTTCAGACCAGAATATCGTTGTGTGTTAACATGACCTTCAGAGACAGGTGATATTTGTGTGCTAGAAAAATGTGCACAGAAAATTCACAGCTCACACTGAATCCGTCGAATGTTAAAGCCTCTGGAAGGGATTAAAATCACTCAGACTGCATTCCCTGCAGTGCAGACGGTAGATATATATCATGACGTACGCTTGGAAAATACTGGATGGCCTTTTCAATCCAGCCTACACTCGAGGATTATATCGAACATGAAAAACTCTTCAGAATGACACGAGTGAAGTGTAATAATACCATCAGTATAACAGAAAATGGTGTAAACATTCGGAGTCCATGTATCCTCAGCGTTCTACAGTCTCTAGAAACAAGTGTGGAACGACTCTTGGAAAAATTCGAGCTCGCTGGGTAAATATGTACAAAATGTACACGTTCGGCCTGGCTGTAGTGGGTAATTAGGCCCCAGGTTCTGGCCTCGGCATTAAATATCCTGATTAATCAAAGGAGTTGCCGTATAGCTCGGTCCCAGGGCGAGGGGTGTGGAGGGAGAGACGACCTCTTCAGGACCGACGTCAGGGTAAGCGTGTGGTTAACATGCAAGACATCCCAGGGTTAGGCTACGTGCGGGCCTTCCCCTCTCTTGCACCGTCCTTATCTCGACGACCCCCGCTGAGGTGACGAGGGAAGGGGGGGGGGCGGCGTGCCAGCTTGCCTATCATTGACACACAGATAAACATGGCGGTAAACACGTTGCTGGAGAGGCTAATGTTGCTGAGGCTCGAGTGGCGCCTGCGGTAGGTCGTAAAGCCGGACCATCAGGCGAGACTGCGGTGGTCCGCCTCACGGCAGAGGCAAGGAGGCTGCCCTCCCGTGTGCCTGCCTGCCTGCCTGCTTCCTTGCTTGCATGCTCTCCTGCCTGTTGCCTGACTAACTAACTTACCAACTCGACTGCCTGGGGCATTTCCCAGGCAGCCGAGTTCTGCTGGCGGTGAGGATGGTGGTGACGATGATTGTTGAGGATGACAGATTGTGTGTCTTCGTGTCTGTCTCTCTCTCTGTGTCTGTTTGCTTGTGTGTCTGCATGTGGCTGTATTTTTATATTTTGTCTTTCTGCCTTCACACGTGTGTATGTGTGTATGTATGTGTGTATCTGTCTGACCGTGTGTATGTGTATGTGTGTGTGTGTTTGTATGACAATATTTACTGATGGAAGCTGACGGAAATTACTCATTTAACGCGAATCTTATCGTGTCGTCGTCAGGTGTGGTGATGGATCATCCTCATCCTGGCACTGTAGTCAAACCTTCATTCCTTCCTTCCACATCTTTCACCATTCTCGCTCCTTCTTGCTCTCCTTTCTTTCCCCCTTCATTCTCCTCCTCTCCTTCCCTCTCCTCCTCCTCTCCTTCCCTCTCCTCTTCCTCTCCTTCCCTCTCCTTCCTTCACGTTCTTTCCCCGCCTTCTGCCCACCCGGATACAGGCAAGGCTCTTGGGTCGGTCTTTTAATCACTACAAAGAATTTTTTCCGACTGACAGAAATTCCTTTCGACTTCATCTTGGTCTCTCTAAACCTGTCATTGAGGATAGATGTTCCTTTTTTTTTCCTCCCCTTTATTGATATCCTTCCATTTTGTACCGTCAGTGACCCGACGTTGTATTTCTGCTTAACCCCCGGTATCCATTTTATCCCCAGGCATTAACATGGTCGTCACAGTGTCTATCTGTTCGTCTTGTCGTCTCTGTTCGTCTCCAACACGTGTCAGCATTTCTCATTCATATGTCCCCTGTCATTACTCGTAATGATGTCGTGAACTCCGGTGTATAATGATCCTCCTTTGGGTTGACCACAAGGCAACTTTAGAGTGAGAATCAAGCTATTCTCCAGCGGGTTGTGCTACGTTACAGCTAGAACGTGGTGT
This sequence comes from Panulirus argus, assembly GCA_038088735.1. NCBI lineage: Eukaryota > Metazoa > Arthropoda > Malacostraca > Decapoda > Palinuridae > Panulirus > Panulirus argus. Next base: position 2,078 of record JAYMFT010062357.1, on the reverse strand, counting down.
CCGGAGCGCTAGCTTTGCTTGTTTTAAATATTGGTGAAACTCAAAATGAGTTGTTGACTCGTTTCGTCAGCGCTCAGTTTAGCCTCGAGGACGATGCCGATTGAAGGAACCTTGCGCGTATGTGTGTGTGTGTGTGTATATATATATATATATATATATATATATATATATATATATATATATATATGAAAAAAAAAATTTCAATGCATATTCGCCATTTTCCGCGTTAGCGAGGTAGCACTGAGAACAGAGGACTGAGCCTTAGAGGAAAAAATCCTCACTTGGCCCCCTTCTCTGTTCCTCCTCTTGGAAAAGTGAAAACAAGAGGGGAGGACTTCCAGCTGCTGCCGCCGCCGCCGTCGATTCTCGGGTCAGAGATTACTCGTGCCTTCTATCCTCGGCTCAGATGAGATTTCTCGTGCTGTTGATCCTCAGCTCAGCTCAGATCATTCGTCTCGCCGATACTCAGGTCAGAGAGGGTACGAGAGAAGCCAGATCACACCTCCTTTCATCCTTGCATACGGAGGTCTTTTAAATGACCCGGCCTTTGCCTTACGGTCACGTCAAAGACCAGGCCATTTATACCCAAGGATCTAAGCCCGGGTTCGAACGCGGATCCGAATCATGCATCGGTACATCCAGAAGGTGAAGTCCCGTTTTTCCTTTCTGTTGCCAGCTCTGCCGAAGTGTGATGAACTGTGAACAAATAACGAAATAAATGATGAACCCTTGACTCCTTATCCACAATGAACACTGATAACACACCAATACCTTAGACAGTAATTATACGCTTCAGAATTTAGTTACTGTGCATTAGCTTCACTCGGCCGTGTTATGTCGTTTACGCTCGAAGATGGACGCGATATTATGTCCCCACGTTTGCCATCCGAACACTGGCTTTACTAAATCGTATTGAATGTTAATGAAACACTGTGGCAATGGACATTTCATTGATCCAGGATTCATGTTGCAAGAAGGAAGGACATCGTTTGTCCTTATTCATCCTTCCCTACCTCCCGCACGTTCGTCCGTTCTTCATTACGTTCCGACTTACGTCCTCGACTTTAGTTTCCAATCTCCAGTGGTGGTGAAGCCTCCTTGCACTGTTAAATGTGTTTGGTGTTAGAGTGGCAGATGAAGGGTGTTTTGTCCGGCGTGGTATGGGAAGTGAGAGGGTCATGGAGAGTGGTTTGGTGAAGAGAAAAGAGGTGGTGAAAACATTGCGGATGATGAAATGCGGCAAGGAGGCGGGAGTGCACAAAGTGTTATGTTTTTGTTAAATAGTGTTGGGTTTCCATCACACTGTGTGACATTATTCGTTTAATATCTCATTTTTTGTTCAGAGGTGAAGTAGACTGACGCATCTGCACATCTGTTTATATATGTCCACATTTTTATACCTTCCGATTACAGATTTTGCTCGTTCTTGGGTACGTTTAGTGGGATTGCATAATGCACTGATCCTCATGTCATGCTCAAAGTTGGAATCGAATCATATAAACATTTTTCCTCACTCTGCGTGCCAGAATGTAAATTTTGATGACCTTTCTTATGATTCTTGGCAATTTTTGAGTATATTTAGGTTAGTGGTTGAGTAATTATATGGATTATGTGAGTTGATAAGTCGAACAGGTAATAGTTCTTTCTTTACTCTTATACAACTTTTTGAACTCATTTATACTATCTGCAATCACAGTCTGATTACTGATTGTGTGTGTGTGTGTGTGTGTGTGTGTGTGTGTGTGTGTGTGTGTGTGGGGC
>JAYMFT010062346.1:0-14865 GCA_038088735.1 Panulirus argus | reverse complement strand
ATGACTCCCCAAAATCTTTCAGGGATGATGCCCAGACATTAGTAAGATAGGAAAGAATATCACCAGTGGATCTCGCCCAGAAAATCTGCCGTCTTCGGTCTGGTCTACTGTCAACAAAAAATGAACTGAAAATATAAACTTTAGCGAATCGTAATTTATCACCAAGAACAACAACGCCCTCCTCGACAAGCAAGCAGACACAGAGTTGCTGCGGTCATCAAGAATTTCTGGTGAATAAGATGCGCAGTTTACTACGACCCAGATCACAAGCCGAGGACCCAGTTTGCACCATCTGGTTTGCCACGGAAGACACCTGCTTGCTTAATGCAGAGTTCACCATCGGGTCCTTAAACCTTTATTATCATAACCCTGGTCGTTCCATGATCACTCACTCGCTCTGATCCAGCGTCAATATTATCAAAATACTACCGCTATAGCTGCTGTTGTCGGACGTTAGTTGGTGTGTGCAAGCGTTGATCAGCGAAGATTGGTTCATCATTTGTACCCCTCTCCAGGTTACAAACTGTTTTCCCTTGTTTGGGTGTAGTGGTTTTGATCCCTAGGTTAGGGTTATGGCCGAGTAAAACTGACTTGATTGTCGGCTACGTACCTTAACATACAGGAGGAGCAGTGGCGCTGCTCATGATAACGCCATATCCGTGTTCTGTATATTTGTATCAAATATAACTGTATGGCATAAAAAACGTGTCTGTCTTCACAGCTACACTTTACACTGTGTCATTCAGAATGACTTTCCTGATAACTGCACTTCCCAGACACTCTAGTATATCGACTGTAAAGGCAGTCTTCCCGCTCCGTCTTTACTAGATCGCTTCTTTTGGAGAAAGGAAATGAGCTACTGCTTACGGAAAGCTACGGAAAATGATCCTTACGTCGATGCAAGGAAAACATTGGTTACTCTGATGACACCGAGACCTAATGTAACTCGTTTGTCTTTTGGATTAAATTGCGGATATGAACTGTACAGGCCAAGACTTCCACTTTACCTAACACCTGTCTTGAGAGTTTATTTTGTCTCTGGGATGACCGAACTGCCTGAAAAAGAACTTGACTCTGTCAGTGATATATTTTCGACTCCTCATGTCTTGGCAGCTTACAACACCCCCAAAAAACTAATCGGCTTAAATGAACCTCGTAAAAAACCTTCATATGTGTTCTTCGAGTGGGAAGTAAGTAAAGAGTGCTATCCCTGTGGTGGAGTCGCTTGACGTTGTGGATGACACCACTTCCGGAGGCCGGGGAAGGTACACTTTGTCAACAGCTTAATAGATTACTCCATAGATTTAGAAATGGATTTTTAATGATTCGAATTTCTCCTCTGATTAAATACACCTTGGTTTGGATATTTGAATCGAATGCTATTACCACGAGACTCGGTGTTGTTATCTTTACTACAGATATAATACACGTCCTAAGTGCGGTTCTTTTGATGACTCTTGGAAAGGGACTGCATCCTTAGGTGGGTGTCTCGTTCATGCGACCCGTTAATATACGGCGGCTTCATTAAGAGACTCTTAATGGAGCCGTCGTCCTTTAAAGGCGACGGCTTGTATGCCTCGGTAAAGCAGCCTGCTACACTACCGGGTACATCGATCCCTGACAATGTTACACAAGATTGGTCTTTGTTGCAGGTCCACATTAAATGGCTGCATCCTATCGTAGAAACAAAATCATAGTTGTAATGTCCCAGGCGACATCATTTTTTTTTTCTTGACTTTTTTTGTCCGGGGAGGTTAGAGACCATCAGGGACTGTGGCTGACGGCAGGAGAGGTCCTCATGCTCACCTCAAAAAGTAAGCCCTACTTTAGTAGACTACTGACCTCTCAGTATCATCTTACCAGCTTGAGTCAGTAGGGCAAGTGAGAGTCTTTACTTGCAAGTGACTGAAGATTTCAGGCTCACGACTTGTCCTGTCCCTTGGTTTCACAGAGGGTCGAGTCCGAACACGGACTTTGCAAATGCCGACTCCTGGAGCCTTGTCTTTATCAGAAATTGAAGAGGTAAGATATAGGGCCGATGAGCCGATAAAAAGAATATTGTCGTGGAGTCCTCCCCAAGCAAAATTCTCCGATAAATAGCTAAAGTATCTGCCGAAAGGACAGTTGCGGTGGGAAAGCCATATGCAATTGACAAGGCTGGAAAAACAATACTTTTACAAACAGAAATTTTGGAAAGGTATTACATACGGGATGTGGAAAATAGTCTCCAAATAAACTAAACACGCTCCTTTATTGAGTCAAGTTGAACTTGTATACCAGAAGTAGTGTGAACAAACCTTTTTCCTGTAAGATAATATATTCCTCCACAGTACCAACAAACAAGCAGGCATTCCTCGAGAAACTAAACATCACCATAGAAAACCTAAGAACCACAAACGAAGACTTTAGAGCAACAGTCGACGTCTACAGGACAACCATCTAAACCTTAAGGTAGTACCAACCCTACCCTTTAAAACTGCTTAAAACGCAAGTGCAAGCATAAAACTGCTTGGGGATATTGACGATGAAATTTTCACCACAGTGTTCGGGGATTTGGAAGCCCTCGACGATTGCTAAACCACAGTCGTCGAGAACCTCAAAACCTTCATAAAGGTTTTAACTCGTACCAGAGTCATCTGTCCCTGAAGCAACTACAGAAAGTTCAGACGCGCTCAAAACCATCAAAGACACACCACATAAAACGCCAGTAAGAACAACTTCCTCATTCGCCACCTTCCCAAAAGGTCAGAGAAAAAGAAACCCCTCCACGAAGAACCTCACTTCATTCCACGCCAAGTGCGTGTACATCATTGCCTCTGATTCGTTCCTCAAGGCACGTGGTGGACGTCAGTGAATAAGGGAAAACTTCCTATCAGCGTTGACATGAAAATAGAGTAAAACACAACATGGACATTTACCTAAATGAACCACATCAGGCGAAGGAAAATTCCTTTCTTGATATGACAGAATTCTCGTGAGAATTCTCGTGAAATTCATAGTAAATGGAAAGACATATATCTACCGTAATTGGTTCGTGCAACTCATTGTGCATATTTCTTAAAGAAATCATTACCTGGAAAAGACAAGTAGTCTTCTTTACAGGATACCAGATCCATGCCCACTGTGGGATCTTATGTAGGCACTTCTTTTCCTTTTAGGAACATTGAGGCAACGACAGTTAACACGAGTGTCTGAGAAGTCAGAATGATGATCTGTCGAGTATGCTGCATTGTATGCTAGCTGTCACGTGTTAGACCTTATGGAGGAGTTGTATCTCTTAACAAGAACTTAGTCTTCTGCAGTCAGCACTGCGTGTAAAGACAATATGGACTGACCTACCAGGACTATACACTATCGCATTTATATACGTACCTTTCTCCATACAATAAGTCCCTCTTAGGTTTGGAAAACGTGACAAAGCAGCTACCATTCCCTATTCTATTTTTGGGACATATCATCGGACTTAACATGTCATGGAAGACCTACACTGAAGCAATCTTTTCCTGATTCTTCAAAATAAGGTGGATGGCATCCCAGCATCGATGATGACTGGATCGTGCTGACTGGGCATTTTGCACTGATGCCAGACTACGCCGAGGTCTTTGGTGTGTCCAAGATTTGTTGATCATATGATAGCCAGAATCCGTCTTGCAGCATAAACCCTCCTCTGTGTTTGCAGTTCAGGCAGGCTTCCCAGTTCCTCTCAGGATTACATTCTCTGGAAGAAGGAAAAGAAGTGCTTACATGAGGCCTCTGTTCATATCCTTACACGAATGCAAGAAAAAGTTAAATGCAATCCATGCAACACTTAGACCTAAGGTATCTTTTGTATCCGTCACAACGAATGAGTAGCGGATATACAATATCGACACACTGACCCCTCTACCTGACGGCTTTTTCGACACTTAATCACACCCCCCCCCCTTACATACTGTCTCTTTAGATATCAAGTCTAGGGAGTAGAAGGAAAGGGAAACTCCTTTGTTTACATGAACTTGAAAAGAGACTTCATACACTATCCCCCTAGACGGACCCTTTTGAGGAAAAACTGAATGAGGAATCTCCCTGAGATGGAGTCGCTTGGCTATATGGCTGACATCATTGCAAGTAGACGGAAAAGTTCCTCGGTCAACTTCCTATCTGTTAGAGCAAAAGTGGTAAGCACACTGATTGCCATTATTAACTTCAATACATCGATTTTTCTATCTCTCGTTGAATTTAATAGGATCCTAGGAATGACACTGCAGACATCGATCTTCTTTGTTGAGACCAACCCGTTGTTCGTTGAAGTTCCATCTATGACCGTAACCAAATTAACATTTAACACATACCTCTTTGTTACATATGCCGTTCTTATGGCAATGTTGTTAAAGATGAAGTCATGGATACATGTGTTCGATAAGATCATCCAACGTTCATTTTCTGTTGCTGAGAGGCCAGAGTGCATAGCTTCATCCCTTCGGTGAAGATAAACACCGAAGTCAAAGTGCTTCAAATAGCTGAAATAAACCTGGTCACACCTGTTATCGGTGTTGGGCCTCTCATGTCCGGGCAAGCAGGAGACGGTCAGAGGCTATGGCTGATGGTGGGAGAGCTCCTAGTGCCTATATAGATCAATATGTTTGTCTCAAAAATGTATCAGCTTCACTTCATAACACCTTTGTTTCTTTTAGCATCTACAACAACTTGAGCCAATATATATAGCTAGAGAAAGAAAGCCTTCTCTTGTAACTGGGTGAAAATTCCAGACTTACTACTCGGCCCTCAGGTTCACTGACCTAAGACCGAACGCGGACTCTGCAAATGCCTACTCCTGGAACCTCGCTATCATCGGAAACAAAACTTGGAAAGCCGATGTAATGATTGCTGTCGAGGAAGTACCCCGTTGTAGAATTCCCAATTCAATATTTAAAGATTTGGCGAAGAGATTGCCATATATATATATATATATATATATATATATATATATATATATATATATAATTTGGTGATGCCGTGGGAATCCTCATAAGATTAGCGAGAACAGAAAAACGAGTTCCTCTACAAACAGGACCCGTATCTCAAGGCACAAAATGTAAGATATGAACAGAGCATATAGGAGTGGATATGCTAGTGGCTGTCTTAGGTCTTGGAAATCTTTCTGAAATGCTCAGTCTTCAGCTAATCAAAGACGTTGTACAAAGAACTGGCCAGCCAGGAAGTGACATGAGTACAGTGTAACTACAAGCGCATGTATGATTCTATAGTGCGGACATAGATACTCATCGTTACAGTAGACAGACAGGAGCAATTAGACAAGATCACGGCAGCATTGTACGGTATGCTTTTTATAGGAAATACGGACACATTGGACGGTTCTGTCACTCAGAGGAGGATATCGTCTTCGACAAAGAATGTGAATGTGATATGACGTAGAAGATCGTCTCCATGTAAAGCAAAGGAAAACAGTCCTTTAACGGAACAAGGAAACCTTTATAACAGAGATACAAACGGAAATCTTTGCAAAATTTGGCAGAGACTTTGAAAGAGAATCTTCCACGATACCAGCAAACAAATGGACCTCGAGAAATTGAGCACCACCACAAGATATCCAAGAATCACTAAAGACGCTAAAATAACAGACGACATCTCTGTGGCAACCATCCAAACGTAAGGAATTGCCAATTTCTCTCTTTAGAACTGTCGAAAACGCTTGCGTAAACTATTAAATCCTTGGGCACACTGAGGATTAAGTCTTCACAGCGTTTGAGGATTGGGAAACCCTCGGCAAGTGCCCAGCCGCTGTCGTCGGGAGCCTCAAAACCATCAACGCGAAAGTCTTATCGAACTCGACTTTCTCTCAAGCAGCTACAAAAAGGTCAAACGCAATCATCCCCACCAAAGACGATTCCCAGGAGACTTCAGTCAGGAGTTTCTCTTCAGTCTCTGATCTCAGATGAAGTCAGAGAAAAATAAACCGCTTCATGAAGATCCTTTACTCTGCAACGCCAAGTACACTTGGTGGGAGGAGATGTATACCATCATCATTCGGGTGCTTAGCATGGCGTGTGGTGGGCTCCACTATATGTAAAACGAATGATTTTCCATCAACCTTGGCTCAGACAGTTGTGTAGAATCCAAGATGGTCATTTACGTCACTGTACATCATCAGACAAAGGAAAATGCTCCTTGATGTATTAGAATTCCCAGTCCCAGGGTATATATATATATATATATATATATATATATATATATATATATATATATATATATATATATAAACAAAATTGCAACAGACACATGATTCTATAAATGCTCAAAAAGCCACATGGAAAAGGAAACACGAGATCTTGAGCGCTTTCGTGTATATATCGTTGATGAGATGGCTTTGATTAAGGCCTCAGCTGCCCGTGCCGTCTCAGCTAACATAAAAAACTAAATGAAGCCCAGTGCGCATATTTCTTCAATAAATCATCGCTAGGAAAAAGGCAACTAACTTTTCCCTACGTGGATATCAAGTCCATGCCCACTGTGGGACCTTACTTATGTAGATCCTTTTCCGCAGGATGTTATCCCGAGAGGATGGTGTAATTTCGGCCAGGACAATTAACACGCTTGTGTCTTAGAAGTGCAAATAACAGGGACTGTAGGTCCTGCTTCATGGTGATTGCCGGTGGCTCTCATGTGTTCGACCTTACTGAGAAATTGCAGTAATGGTGCTTTTGGACACCCTTAGAGCTTGTTCTTCTTCAGTCAGCACTGAGAGTATAGGCAGTCAGGAATGACCGGACAGAACCATACACTGATGTATATATATGATCTCCTCCAATCAATATGGACCTTTTGATTTTGTAAAATGACAGAATGGCTGCTACTCCTTCATGCCCTGGGGAAACATCAACGTACACTACCATACTTAAGGAGACGTTACGTCCAACGCCAGCCAAAGGTACCTAGAATCGTTATTCCTAAGAAAAGGAGTAGCCATTCTCATTACCAGTTCACAGATCCACTTCTGTAATCAAGCTGTGACGTCCCTTCGCATGGTAAGTCATGGATGGCTTACACTTTCCATTTCTGAATTCGTTAGACAGTGTTTCAGCAAGTGGAATACAGCAATGGCGACTGTATCGTGCCAGCTGGAATTGCTACGGACGTCTTGCAGTGATACAAGGATTCTCTTGAGGTTCTTCTAGTTTTTCCAAGATTTTTTAACCACCGGACGGCCAGAATTCATCTGTCAGCATACACACTTCAGTGTGTTCTTTTCAGGCAGGCTTTCCAGCACCTTTCAAGATCACCATCTGTGAAAAAAGGGAAAACAACTAACATGGTCACGCGCCGGTAATACTCATTAATGAAATTCAAGGAAGGAATTAAATACACCTCTTACAATGCTTAAGCATAACGTACCTTTTGCGTTTGTCGCAATGACGATGAAGCATAATCTACAGCCCCTAATATTTCCACTTTTAAAGACACTCAAGCGTGTTAACTGTCCTGGCCTAGATTCCACGTTCTTCTCAGGATTGCATCCTGTGGGAAAAGAACTGCTTAAGTAAGTTCCCATAATGGGATCCACGTCGGAAATGTTAGTTGCCTTTTTATTAGCTCTAGTTTCTTGAGGAAATATGCGCATTGTGCTTCATTGATTTATTAAACGTTGTAATTCTTTCCATGTTCGGTGATTTCCCTGAGAATTCTACTATATCAAGGAAGTACTGTTGAGAGACCGACCTGTACTTCAGTTTGTTTCCTTAGCATGACCAAACTGCCTGAACCTAATAACCGTGTAGGTATTCTCTCTCTTAAAATTTCATTGTCGGCAGCAGATGAGAAGAGTAGCTCAAATTTAAATGAACTTTATATGAAACCCTTGTACATGGTTCCTTAGAGGAAGAACTGAATAAAGAATGTCCCTGTGGTGGAGTCGTTTGGCTGTGTAAATGACACCATTTCCTGTGACGAAAACTTCCCCGGTCAACCTCCTAATTGGCACGGTACAAGGAGCTAGCACACTGACTGCCAAAATTTTTAGTCTATCGGCTTCTGTCCTGCAATGAGAGTACAGAGGCCTTAGGAATGAAGTATTGGACACGTTTGTCCTCTATTCTCTGTTTAGGCCGGTCGGTGTTTGTTGAAATTCCAACACTTAGTCACGCTGTAGAACACAACGACTCCTTTAAAAGAATTGAATGGTATTAGACTTGGGAAAATGTCTTGCAAGTGTATAACAAACAGAAGGGCCGTTAAAATCTGCTCTAGTAACGATCGCATGTTGAAAAACATTTAATCGCACGTGTCTGACATTTTGATACCTGTGCTATTGCCAAGATGTAATGATAAAGATGAACTCTCTCTCTCTATATACATACTTATGACTGATTAGTTCGCAAGAGGTATTGAGGTTTGGGTAATTAATTTGAATGGCATTAATACCTCGAGAATTAGCTTTTCTGTGGTTTTTCCAGGTATGCAACATGACGTAAAGTGCTGTAATTTTGAAGATCCTTGATAAAGGTGTACATCCCAGCGTGGAATATCTATTCATGCACAAACTCCACCTAGCCTTTTTGTGCAACAGACGTGAAGATTGGTAGATGAATCGTTTTCATAAATATTTCTGGTGAGGGCCCGTTCTTAATGGAGCCACTTAATTGTGTTGGGAGAGATACAACAGATCTATACTCGCAAATATTTTGGTCCTTGGAAAGGTCCTTGGAAAGCTAGATTGGCCGTTGCTGAGAGGCCACACTGAATGGCTCCCTCCCACCCGTGATTGAAAACTTCGAAGTTATGCTCTATAGCTGGCACTGACTGGGTCACATCAATCACCGGCCTTAATTCATTTTTCCGGGGAAGTTGGAGACTGCAAGAGACTGTGGCTGACGATGGGAGAGGTCCTCGTGCTCACCGCAAGAGTAGCAGACATACTTCACTAGACTACTGGCCTTGTGTAGTAATATTCCAGGCTCTCGGTTCACTTTTGAGATTCAGTTACTAATGATAATCGACCAGCGACAAAACGCTGACTCCATTTGAAATTACAGAGACGTAAGATAACATATTGCTTCTATAAAGTGGAATTGTATTATGTAAAGACGGAGCTCGGACAGAATTTTGTATGTAGCAGTCGTTACCTTCATCCGGTGAAAGGAATTATTTTTTTTAATATAGCTTCTCACATATTCAAAGACACTGAAGAAAAGCTGTCTTTCACGGAGTGAGAGAGATGGAGCGTATGTAAGAGAAAGGTGATCCTCTGATGCTGACACGGATACTTAATCTGACATAAGACAGAGAAGCTGCCTCATAAGATCATGGCACCATGGTATGTAAGGGATGTTAGCCACAAGTTATCATCTCCATGAAGCTATTTTAACCGTGAGACGTGAAGGCATTTTGGAAAATTCTGTCGCTAAAAGGTGGTGAACTGCATGGCTTGTGAGAATATAGAAACGAGTTATCAAAAGTAGAATGTGCTAAATGTGGAAAGTAACTTATAGCCTCCGACAAGAGATATGAATACTGTGAGCAGATCTTCTTCATGTAACTTTCAGCTATCTTTAAGCGAGGCAAGGAAAGTTAGTGTCCGTGAACAACCTTGTCCACCCTTATATTTTCGAAGGCGATACACGGCTTAGGTATATTGTGGGTATAATCGTGTGATGCTCTCAAAGTGAAATCATCGTACATCTATTCGCTGAGACTAATATTTATATCGGTTTGAGCACCAGCAGTCCGCCTCGGTGTTCTTCAGGTTGTCTTTAGGGAATAATGTTCTTTTTCTACTCTTGCTGGCTTCCACTTAATTTTGGGCCATGTATTTATTCCACCTGTGCTTCAAGAAGGTTGTCTCTTACATTTTTTTCTTTTGTTAAGAAAAAGCCGAAGCATTGCCTGCAAGCAAGAAAATATGGGAACACGTGAGATTTCTTGGCGCTCCATGCACTCAGAACGCGCTATTTGCGACTGCTTGTCAGCGCTCGTAGCCTCCCTGACAACGTCATCCCACCGTCAAAACCTGTCCCTGGTCACCTCCTTAGACAAGAAGTATTAAGACAATATCGGATCATCCCAGGAAGAGGTTTTGTCGGTGGGATGACGGTGTCAGGGAGGCCACGAGCCCTGGGGTGATGGGGTGGACAATTTTTTTGCGGACGCTATTTTACAGTGGTACAAGAACGAAATTTTCTCGACAACAAAATCTTTATCAAGTTGATGCCGAGAAATGTAGCATAACCACAGAGCTCCTAGAGATAATTGACGATGACCTTGAAGTAATAGCAGACGTCTAGGGAGCAACCATCCGAACATAAAGCAATACTATACCCACCCAGCAGAAAATTGACAAAAATACCTGGACAGAAAACTAGACCCTCGGGCACAGTGACGATGTTGCTACAACACTGCTTGAGGAATCGGAAGCCCTGGATGAGTACACACAGTCGTCGAGAGTCTTAAAACTTTTATCGAAGCCGAACCGTGTCGGGCTAAACTGATGCTGAAGTACCTACAGAAAGGTCGGGAAAAGTCGCCACCAACTAAACGACCTCCTCAATCCCTGCTCTTCCATAAGAGGGCAGAGAAAAAGAAAATTCCGGGAACAGTTTTTACTTTACACCTGGTATATACAAAGAGAAGATGACTGCTGTCATTATCATCATTTAAGTGCACGGAATGGTGTGTGATGGAGTTTACGAACCAAGAAAGGTAAATGGAAAAATTCCCATCTACCTTGCCTTCCCCGAAAAATGAGGAAAATCCAAGATGGCAGATAACAAACAAACCACATCACAATAGCGGAAGTAAAAATGTTTTTCCTCGTGGTGTTGTTGCAAGGGAATTCAAGGTAAAAGAGAAGAATCGCTACATCAGTCAAATTCATATAATCCAGTTTGTAAATATTTTCAGTAAATCCTTATTAGGATAAGAATACTCTCCACAAGTGGATACAAAGCTCGTGCCCAGAGGAAGAACAAAACTGAAAATCCAGAAGTCAAAAGTTACGAGTGTGAACACTTTCAGTATGGAACCTTACATATGCAGTTCTTTTCTTTTTTCACAGAAGACAATCTCAAGAGGATCTGCAAAACCTGCTAGAACAATTAACTCCCTTGTCTGAAATCCAGTTATCAGGGATCGCCGATTACGTTACAAGGTGAATTTTGGCTCTCGGATGGTTGACCTCGCGTAGCATAATAGTTGCAGTGATGGTACGTCAGGACATTCCCCAAGAGCCCGTTCCTCTGCAGTTGACACTGCGGGTTAAGGAAGTGAGGTTTCAGTTGACAAAATCAGACAATCTTGCATCCATTTCCCTTCCTCCAAACGATATGGACAGTGAGTTTAGAAACGTGACTGAGTATTAACCATCTTCTTTTCCTGTTTTTTTTGAGAAATTCGTCGGCCACCGCTGCCACCTGTTGGGGGAACCCGACATCCAACGACAGAGGAAGAGCATTAGTATCGATATTGTTGAAGAAGGGACTAGCTGTACTCAACTCCAATTCTCCGAACCATTTTCGTCAAGATCGAGGTATGCTCCAACACTGACTATACATTTGTTTACCATATGCTTAGCTGACCTTGACATGGGAAGCCATGGAAGACTTTACACGGAGGCGTTCAATTTCTGATTCTTCTGAATGAGGTGGACATCATCCCATTAAGGGGATACAGACACGGCGACTCGACTGTGTTGGTTGGACTCACCACGGGCGGCATGCACTGATACAGGTCTCCGCTAAGGACTTTTTGGATTCAAAAAGTTGTCTGCCACCTGAGAGCCAAAATTTACCTTGTAGCAAAATTGACAATTTCTGATTATATAGCTCTTCTTGACACTCAAGTGGGTTAGATGTTAAGGCAAGCACCCCAGTTCCTCAGTCATTGCCTCCCATGGTTAAAGAAAAAGAACTGCTACTTACATAAGGCCACTCGAATGAAAATGCTGCGCTATCGAGAACAAGACTGGCCCTCTACAAGACAACACTCTTCACACGATTCATATCAGTGGCATGAATGAAAACTGCCTGACATTTGTTTCCGTGCTCATTTTTTTTTTTTTTTTAGACTTTGTCTAAGCTGAAATAAAAAGAGAAAAGACCAACTGAAATGAACTTTATTATTGCTCAGACGTCCCACTCCAAGGAAGAACTGGATGAAACCTCCTCGGATAAGACTCGAATTAATGGATGACGTTTCCTGAGTCCGGGAAAGGTCCCGCAGTCAACATTATAATTGCTAAAGTGAAAGGGATAAGCACACTGACTGGCTTCACAAAGTTTAGACCACTGATTTTAGTCTTTCATTGACGCTGCAGGGGTCTTAGAAATGATATACGGCAAACATCGGACCTCCTTTTTGTTTAGGGCACCAGTGATTTGTTGAAAGTCCTACTCGGACGGTCTGGAACAGTCACTTCTGCAAAGATGGATATGTGGTATAGCAATATTATGTCTACAAGTTCTCTCCACAAAAGAAATATCTAGAAATTTTACTCTAGAAACTGTTATAAAGTAATATCTGGCTATTATTTCTATACACAGTTCGTAAGGAAATCCTCTTGATAACGATAACTTCCATCTACTTTCTGTAAATTGCTTCTACCTTTTTCTAGTTATTAGAGTTTATTTGCAAGAAAGCTAAAAGATTAATGAAGGAGAGGGTTGAAAACATGATTACTGCATATGTCTCGTGTGATCAGAGGTGTATGATCAGAATGATCAGTTCAACTGGTATCGCTATTCCCGAACTTTTACTAAGTGACCTAAAGTGGATTAATTTTGAAGATTGCATCGAGAAACAACCTGTTTCGTATTAAAGACTTCAATAATGTAGCTTTTCAACAAAGTAAATAAAGTAAATAGAAAGGCAGGGGGTGGTAGGGGAAGAAAATATATGTCCGTGGAAAAGTACCCCCTTATTCATGACTTGTGGTTGTTCTCTTCCCTGAGGCTATGGGCCCCTTATAATCAACCAGAGTTGGTACCCCCTACATAAGATAGAACACTTGTTCCCAACTTTTATCTGTGATGACCCATTTCGACTTCAAAGTCATTACGACCCCACCGTAAAACAGAACATTTTACTCACGATCAAGCTTATATTAAAGCTTGCAGACTAGTGTAACTGAGGGAACTGGGTGTACTGGATGTAGGAAATGGATTGTATACCTTGAGATTACTTTATGCACAAATACATTATCACCACCTCGTCAGTCCTCTTACCGACGAGGTAGCGCCACTCGTATCCGCTCCTTTTTAGGAATACTCTATACCCAGGGACCTCCTTCGAACTGCGGACCACTAAAAATGTTTTTACTTCTTTACTATGTCCATATGTTATCCCTTGTGCCTTGTCTCTAAATTTTGATATCAGTCCTTTGGGGTCATACAATTTCATGAAAGCTTCTGCGATATAGTCAAACTCATCCTCAAGATCAGGGGTTCTCAACCTTACATCATCAGTGAGTATTGCAGTGACTAAGCCTTTTTCATGAGCACAGTGAAAATCAGAGATGATAAACTAAGACCAATAACCAGAACGATAGTATTATATAAATTTGCTTACAGAAACTAAGGTTTTAACGACAGAGTAAACGTTAGTATGTAGCGTATATTGCCGAAAGTAGCGACAGATATCCTAAAGAGCTTTATAGTCAAGTTAGAAGGAAGAGAGTCATCACCCAGTTAACTGATCCATTCATTCCGGTAAACTGTGACTGTTAAAACAACGAAACCACTTCACTTTTCATCAAGTTTTGAAACTGTCTGTGGTTTAGTGCATTTGTCCGAGTAAAATTGACAGTATTCAGCACAGATTTCATGACATGACGGAATTTGAGAGTTTGAGACCAGTGAACGACTACAATGACATGTCCAGAATTAGAAAAAACTTAGCATCAGATTTACAAAGTCCAGTAGAGAATGTTGGATAATACTTCGGTCGTCGTCGGGTGTAGTTTTTTATTGGAGGGGTCCCCCCCCCACCCCCACTCTCTCTCTCTCTCTCTCTTTCTCTTCTTGGAAGATCGCAGGGATTGCCATCATTCTGCCAACTTCTCCGCAACTCCTTTACTGTAGCCTCGGATATTTCGAACTCATGTGCAGTGTAAGCAGTTGAGGTTCCACTTCTTACAGACAATCTGGTTTCTGAATTTTTTTTAGTACTCTCTCATTATTTTATAGTACCGAGTCACACTTTGCGATCTGTGATGACGATAAAGCTGAAGTGGAGAGGAATTCGTCTGTGAAGTTGATTACGTATTTAGTCGGAAGGTATTTCGTGCTGATGTTAATATATTTATCTGGATTGTATGATGTAGTGGTAACTCGTGAAACAATGGGTCGTAAAGGTGTGTTTGACACACACGCCAAACGAAGCTTCACACACAAGTCAAACAAACCTTTACTACGCATGATTTTTCAAGTCATTACTCCAACATGCAAAATGGCCAAAGAACTTAATAAAATCCTAAATAAAATCCTTGGAAACAACAGAATATTCTTTTTCCTAGTGTAATCAAAGGTTCATACAATGTTCTAATGAACCGCTCTACCATACCATTTTCTTGTGGGTGATAGGGAGGCTTTCGGATCTTATCGACCACGTATTGCTTGCGCAGCTGGTGAATGAGTGTGCTCATGAAGTTACGTCATTTGGTCCGTCAAAAGCCTCTCGGGTGGTTCGAACCTGTGCTCTTTCACCACCCTGGCCACAGTACTAGTTCTGTGGTTCCTTCTCGGAATGGCCCATGCAAATTTAATGAACAGGTCCATCACCACCAGGACGTTCTCGAACCCTTTGGGGATAGGGGAGAAAGAATACTTCCCACGTATTCCCTGCGTGTCGTAAAAGGCGACTAAAAGGGGTGGGAGCGGG
>JAYMFT010062335.1:0-14866 GCA_038088735.1 Panulirus argus | reverse complement strand
TTGGTTCACTTTCCCTCTTCTATAGGTATTACTTTGGTTTTTGCTCCCGAGAGCTGGCTGCTTGTGTGCCCCTACCACTTGCTAGATCATTGTGTGGCCATGGGCAACTCATGGGTGGGCTATTTTGATAACTGCTTCTTTCCCTACATGTCAAAACTATGGAACTCCCTACCTTCTCATGTTTTTCCCAATAAATATAGCCTGGCATATTTCAAAAGACAGGCATTTAATTTTCACAAAAATTCGTAAATACTTTTCCTTCTTTTTTCTCTTCTGTTCATATTTCAATTAATGCCCGTCCTTAAATTGGACTTTTGTCCATGACTGGAACCTTCATCATAAAATAAAAAGACGAATGAGGTTAAAGTCTACGCTACTCCATCGTGATGAGGTTGGGACACATGCAAAAACATCAGATTTCTGGTTTGTGTGTCTTTTAACATCAGTGTGGCCGAAATATTCAGGCGCCATGCCCAGGGTTCAAATCCGACCTGCGATATATACATTTTTCTGGTCTTTCAGCCTACATATGTCGATCATCGCAGTCGGATAAGATTTAAGTTAATGCTTCCCCAACCGAAACCAAGTTGGGAAACACACAAAAACAAAAGAGGTCTGGTGTGTGTGTCTTTTAATCTTAGTGTGGCCTAGATAGCCAAGTGCCAGAGCCCAGGGTTCGAATCCGAAATGTGATAATACATTGTCTTGTCCATCGAACTACATATGTCGACCATCACAGCCTTACAAAATGAAAGTCTATGCTAAACTCCACCTAGATAAGGTTGGGACACACGCAAAAACACCACAGGTTAGATGTGTGTGCCTTCTAACCTCCGTGTGGTCGAGGTAGCCAGGCACCCTGTCCAGGGTTTGAATCCGACGTGTAATAGATACATTTCTTCAGTCCATTGACCTGCATATGACGACCAACGCAGATGGATGAGAGTAACGTTCACGATACCGCCACCGAAATGAGGTTGGGACACATCTAAAAACTCCAGCGGTCTAGTGTGTGTCTTTTAACCTCCATGTGGCTGAGGTAGCCAGGCATCCTGCAAAGGGATCGAATCCGACCTGTGTTATGAACATTCATCTGGTCCATCGGCCTACATATTTAGACTTTTTCTATTGGGATGTCGTCCTTCACTGTTAAACTTCATATCTAGCTTCCTTACAGGTCGCCAACACAGAGTACGCTGTAATGATCCACTCTCTCGCTGGGATAATATTACTTGTGGGGTACTTCAGGGAACACACCTTGGACCCATTATGTTCTTGACAATCATCAACAGCATCTGCAGAGACGCTACTTTTCATGTTAAATATGTAGATGATATGACATTAGCCGAATTAGTTAATGTTCAGCACAATATAATATTTACAATTCAAGACACATTGAATAATTTTACAAGAGAGAGTGTTCATGACAGAATGTCACCAAACCCACAAAAGTGTGAAGCTATGATTATCAGTCCATCAAAAAGACCAATAGTGTACCCACAATTAACTTTGAACAAATTCAATCTACTGATAGTGCACAAAAGTAAACTCCTAGGTGTATATATTAATAATGATTTAAGTTGGAATGACCGCATAGATTATCTAATAAAGAAGACTAACAGTTGTATATTTATAATATATAGAGCACGTCATTTTGGCTTCGGCAGGTTTATCAGAACAACATTAGAATATGCAGGCCCAGTGTGGCACTCAGGCTTGACCCGACCACAACATAATCAGTTAGAACGCATCCAAAAAAGGTGCTTCAAAAATATCCTCAATTGTAACTATAATGGGTATGAAAGAGCTTTAGAATTATTCAAATGTGAATTGTTGTACAGCAGGCGTGTGGAGCTAACTCTAAGGTTTGGAAGGGGTCATCTGAATTCGAGGTCTCACAGACACGTTACCACAGACTTTGTATGACATAAACGGCAGGGACACAAGGAAAGACTCACAATTACTACGTGCTATTAGATGCAGAACTACACGGTATCAGAATTCCAGTATCCCGTATATTGTATCAAAACTTAACAACACACAGAATTCCTCATGATGTCTCATTTTAAAAAATTGTTTCTGTATGCGTAGACTTATACAGTGTTTTGACATTTTCAGCATTGATATTCCATTTAAAGAGACTTGGTTGTTCTTAATACGCTTTATATGTTCTTAGTTTATCATTCCTATTTTTATTTTTCTAAAATTTTGTAATTTTAAGGATAAATCCAATCTTCATTCAAACTAGTTATTGTAAACCAAGACGCTCTGTTTTATACTGAATCATTCAATGTATAACTTTCTTGGTCAGTAAACCATCTATTTAATTTATATTTGTTTAAAACCCAAATTCTGCCCATTCCGTCTCTAAAATCATTCACAACGTTCCTCTGTCCTTTGACATATCAATAATTCCACCACTTAACAGACTGAAAACGCTTGGCGTCACTGTGACATTTAACCTATCTCGGATATCTTACATTACATAAATAAAGAAGTCACCTTCAAAGAAACTAGGGGTGTTGTTAAGATGCTGTCCTTGTATAGAGTCCTGCTCTCACATCAGGGGAGGTTTTAGCTCTATGTACTCACTAAACAGAGTTGAGTCTAAAGCAGTTCGACTTATCAACTCCCCTCCTGACGTGCTGTTGGTTCATTTTTCCCTCTTTTGGGGTATTACCTAGTTTCTAACTCCCTAGAGCTAGCTGTTTGTGTGCCCCGCCATTAGGTAGACCACTTATTACTCGGCGGGCTTCTGCGTCACATGATTACTGCGGGACCGTTGGCAACACAAGAGTGGGCCGTTTTGATATCAGTCTTTCCTTACACTTTGAAGCTCTGAGACTCTCTGCTCATGTCTTCCCTAACAACTATGACCTGACCATTTCTAAAAGGCAAGTTCTTCATATCCTACGTAATTCTTAGAATACATTTTTGCTTTTGTTATTGTCTGTCCTCTCATTAATCCTATTCATATTTGATTTAAAGCCTGGCCTCGATTTGGACTTGTGTTCGTGACTGTAGCATCCAACAGTGGAAAGTATAATCACTTAATTACTAATAAACAGAAGGCAGCCATAAATTCTGTTAAGGAAAGCCTGATGGTTATATACACCTTAGCAGGAGGTCTCCCTGAAGAATATAACAGCGACGCTAAGCCACTATATCCTTCCTCTTGTTCCATGATGCTAAGTTTCTGAGCAAGGATTTTTCCATTGGATTATCTGTTGATTTTCTTTGTATGAGAATCATTTTAAGAAGCTTATGTGGGGTTGCTCAAGGCACTAGATTCCAGGGATTGTCCTCTAAGGCTGTCTCGAAGATGCAAAATGCTTCTACCTTCCAGGGGGAGAAACTCACAGGCACCAGGTGAAGAATTCCTTACGATTTCCGTCTTCAGTCTAAGGTTTCTCCAGCAACATCTAATAGCACGCATTCCAATCAATCTGAAACAAAAGAGGAAGCCCTTGCTGGTAGCGCCTGAAGTTGGCAGCGAAAACATCAGCAACGTCCTCAGGGATGACATTAGCAGCTATGTGTGGAGTTATCACCACCTGTAAGAAAGAGGATCAAAATTATCAAAGATGGTGGTAAGAAGAAAAGTAAGGGCAATTATCATTCGATTTCCTTTCGCTATTTTACTCCTACGTTGATTAACTAATTTCTATACAAGAAAAAGTTCTTTCAGTCTTTGAGATCCTTATAAATACATATTCTGAATATGGAAGAAAGGCTTGCCAAAACTGGAAACTTCTCTACTTGTACCTCATGAACACAGCCTAACCTAACCTAACCTAACCAGGAGGTACGTCCTACACCCATCGGAAAAAGAACCACAGAAACACACACACACACACAAAATGAGAATACGTCGTTCTTGTGTTTCTGGTGAATATCTACAGACACAAGTCAGTTCTGGCTTTATGTACTTCACAGCCTGTTTTGATGCTACGAAAGTTAAACCATCATTCACCATCACTTACTTCTTGGATAAACAAAGCAGAGCGTAAGTTTAACCTGGACACATAGTGTCACTTCCAGCAAGAAGTTAAACCTCGAGATTTCTGTTGGTTTTCCTTACATACATTCATGCACATAGACCAGGCATGCGAACAGAACAGGCCTGCACACAGATCAGGCATGTACACACAGTAGGCATGCACATAGATCAGGCATCCGCATAAGTCAAGCAGGCACAAAGATCAGACATGCGCACATATCAGGCATACACACAGATTAGGCATGTGCGTATATCAGGCACGCGAACAGGTCAGGCATGCGCACAGATTAGACATGTGTAAAGACCAAACATGCGCAGACATCAGGCATGCACGCATATCAGGCATGTGCATAGATCAGGCATGCGCATAGATCAGGGATGCAGACAGGTTACACATGCACACAGAACAGGCTTTCGCACAGATCAGGCATGCGCGTGAGTCAAGCAGGCACACAGATCGGGCATGCCCACATATAAGGCATACGCACAGATCAGGCATGTGCACAAATCAAGCATGCACGCAGATCAGGCATGCGGACAGATCAGGCATACGCACAGAACAATCATGCACACATATCAGGTATGCACAGAAATCAAGCATGTACACAGACCAGGAATGAACACGGATTAGGCGTGCACATAGATCAGGCAAGCGCAAGGGTTCAGGCAAGCCCAAAGATCAGGCATGCACAACAGATCAGACATGTGCACAGATCAGGCACCCACACAAATCAGGCATACGCAGATTAGACAAGGGCATAGATCAGGCATGCAAACAGATAAGATATGTGCACAGATCAGGCATGTGCACATATCAGACATGCTCACAGATAAAGCATTCACATAGATGAGACTTTCGCAGAAATCAGGCAATGCGCACAAGTCAGGCATGCACAAGTTCAGGCATGTACACAGATCAGGCATGCACATAGATCAGGCATGCACACAGACCAGGCATGAGCACAAATCAGGCATATGCACAGATCAGACAAGCACATAGATCAGGCATGCACATAGATTAGGCATGCGCACAGATAAATCAACACACAGATAAAGCATATACACGATTAGGCATGTGCACAGGTCAGGCATGCGCAGAGTTTAGGCATGTTCATATATAAGGTATGTACACAGATCAGCCCTGCACCTAGATTAGTCATATACATAATTTAGGCATGCACAGAATTAAGGTATGTGCACAAATCAGGCATGCGCACAGACCAGGCATGCACAAAGAGCATCCTCAAAGATAAGGCTTTCGCACAGATCAAGCATGCGCATAGATCAAGCATACGCATGGGTCAAGCATGCACACACATCAGGCATGCGCACACTACAGGCATACTTACTGATCATGCATTTGCATAGATTAGGCATGCGCACAGGTCAGTCATGCGCAAAGTTTAAGCATGTACACAGATAGGGCATGCGCACAGATTAGGCCTGCACGCTGATAAGACATATACATAGTTCAGACATGCGCAGGAATCAGGCATGCACTCTTATTAGGCATACACACATATCAAGCTGTCACACAGATCAGACAACCACAGAGATCAGGCATGCACGCAGAATAGGCATGTGCACAGATCATTCATGCACACAGTTTAGGCATGTGCATATATCAGGCATGCGCAAATATCAGGTATGCGCACATATCAGCTATGCACACATTATGCATTCACACTAATAAGACTTTCGCACAGGTCAGGCATGCACAAGATCAGGCATGTGCACAGATCAGACATACACATAGATCAGGTATGCACAGAGACTAAGCATCAGCACAGATCAGGCATGCTCACAGATCAGTTATGCGCACAGATAAGGCATGCGCACGGATCAAGTATGCACACAGATCAGGCATGCAAAGAGATCAGGCAGGCGCCCAAATCAGGCAAGCACATAGATCAGACACGTACACAGATAAGACATGTGCACAGATCAGACATGCGCAGAGACCAAGCATGCACACATGTCACGCATTCACACAGAATAGGAATGCGCATAAGTCAAACATGCGCACAGGTAACGCATGCGCAGAGATAAGGCACCTGCACAGATTAGGCATATGCAGAAATCAGGAATGCGCAGAGATTAGGCCTGCGCATAGATCAGGCATGCGCGCATGTCAGCCCTGCACAAAGATCAGGCATGCACGCAGATTAGGCGTATGCATAGATCAGGCATGCACACAGATGAGGCATGTGCACAAATCAGGCATGCGCAGAGATCAAGCATCCACACGGATTACGCATTCACACAGTCAGGTTTTTGCAAAGATCAGGCATGCGCACAGGTCAGGCAATCACAAGATCCGGCATATGCACGGGTCACGCATGTGCACAGATCAGGCATACATACAGATCAGGCATGCGCACACATCAGGTATGCACACAGATCAGGTATGCACACAGATCAGGCATGCGCACAGATTAAGCATACAGAGAGATCAGGTAACCACACAGATCAAGCAAGCGCAACGAATCATGCATGTGCACAGATCAAGCATGCGCACAGATCAGGCATGCGCATGGATCCAGAGTACATAGATAAAACATATAGACAGATACGGCATGTGCCCAAGTCAGAATGCGCACAGTTTAAGCAAGAGCACAAATAAGTCATGCGCACAGATTAGGCCTGCACAAAGATTAGGAATATGCATATATAAGATATTCATACACATAAGGCATGCGCACAGATCAGGCATGCGCACATATCAGGCATGGGCACAGATCAGGCATGCACTCAGTCAGGCTTTCGCACGTATGAGGCATGCACATAGATTAGGTATGCGAACAGGACACTCATACATACAGATCATGCATACGCACGGTTTAAGCATGTGTACAGATCAGGCATGTCCACAGACAAGGCAAGTGCACAGATCAGGCTTTCGCACAGATCAGGCATGCACACAGATCAAGCAGGCGCACATATTAGGCATGGGCACTTATAAGGCATCCACACAGATAAGGATTTCGCCCGGATAAGGCATGCGCAAAGATCAAGCATGCGCATAGGTCAAGCATTCACACAGATCAGGCATGCGCACAGATCAAGAATACGTACAGATCAAGCATGCACATAGATCAGGCAGGCGCTGAGATCAGACAATCACAAAAATCAGGCAGGCGCTGAGATCAAGCAATCACATAGATCAGGCATGTGCAGAGATCAGGCATGTGCACATATCAGGCATGTGCAGAGATCAGGCATGCTCACATATCAGGCATGCGCAGAGATAAGGCATGTGCCGTAATCTGGCAAGCGCAAAAACCATATGTCAGCCATGCACACATTTCAGGCATGCGCATAGATAAGGAATGCACACAGGTTAGGCATGCGAACAGATAAGGCATGTGCACAGAATAGGTATACACACACATCAAGCTTTCGCACAGATAAGGCATGAGCATAGATCAAGCATGCGCATAGATAAAGCATGCACACAGATCAGGCATGCACGCAGATTACGCATGCGCAGAGATTATGCATACACACATATTAGGCATGCACACTGATCAAGCTGTCGCATAGATCAGGCAGCCACAGATATCAGGCATGCACACAGACTAAGCACGTGCATAGATCATTCATGCACACAGATAAGGTATGTGCACAGATCAGGTAGGCGCACCGATCGGGCTTGCACACAGATTAAGCATTCACACAGATCAGGCTTTCGCACAGATCAGGCATGCGCACACATCAGACATGTGCACAGATCAGGCATGCACACAGATCACGCATGCGAACAGATTAAGAATACAAACACATCAGGCATGCCCATAGATCAGGCAGGCGCACAGATTACGCATTCACACAGATCAGGCATGCGCACATATCAGTTAAGCACACGGATCAGGCATGCACACAGATAAGGCATGTGCAGATCAGGCATGCGCACAGACCAGGCTTGCGCACAGGTCAGGCACGCACACAGATCAGGCAAGCGCGTAGCTCAGTCATGGGAACATATAAACCATGTGCACATATCAAGAAGTAAGGCATGCCCACAGATTAGGCATGCGCATAGATTAGACATGCCAACAGGTCAGGCATGCGCACAGATTAGGCAGGTTCACAGATCAGGCATCTACAGAGATTAAGCATTCAAACAGATCTGGCTTTCGCACAGATCAGGCATGCGCACAAGGTCAGGTTTACATAAGATCAGGGATGTGCACAAATCAGATGTGCACATAGATCAGGCATGCACACAGACCAAGCATGAGCACAGATCAGGGATGCGCGCATATCAGACATGCATATAAATCATGCATTCGCACAGATCATGTATGCACACAGATTAGGTTTTAGCACAGATCAGAAATGGGTATAGATAAAGCATGCACATAGGTCAAGCATGCACACATATCAGGCATGCGCATAGATAAGGCATGCACACAGAACAGGCGTACATACAGATCATGCATGTGCATAGATCAGGCATGCCCACAGGTCGGCCTGGGCACAGTTTGGGCAGGTGCACAGATCAGGCATGGGCACAAATCAGGCCTGCACGCAGATCTGGCATATGCATAGATCAGGCATGCCCACACATAAGGCATGTGCACAATCAGGCACATAGATCATGCAGGCGCGCAGGTCAGGTATGCACACAGATCAGGCATGCATACAGATCACATCAAGCTCACGGATCAGGCACGCACACATATGAGGCAGGCGCTCAAATCAGGCAAGCACATAGATCAGACAGGCACACATATCAGGCATGCGCACAGATTAGGCATGGGCAGAGATCAAGCATGCACACAGGTAAGGTATGTGCACACATTAGGCATGCGCAGAGGCTAGGCAATCACACATGTCACCCATGCACAAAGACCAGGCAGCCGCATATATCAGGCATGCGCAATGGTCAGGCAGCACACATATTAGGCATGCACACAGATCAGGCTTTCGCCCAGTTAAAGCATGCGCATAGGTGAAGCATTCACGTACGCACAGATCAGAAATACGTACATATCAGGCATGCACAAATATCAGACAAGCGCAGAGATCAGGCAAGCTTATAGAACAAGCATGCACACAGATCAGGCATGTGCAGAGATCAGGCATGCGCACATATTAGGAAAGCGCACAAAAAGGCATGCGCTGTTATCAATCATGCGCAAAAACAGGCATGCGCACCAGTCAGCCATGCACACATATCAGGCATTCTCATAGATCAGGGATGCACACAGGTTAGGCATGAGTACAGAGTAGACATGTACACAGACCAGGCATGCACACAGGTAAGGCATGTGCACATATAAGGCATGTGCAGAGATCTGGCATGCACACAGATTAGGCATACACAGAGATCATATTTTCACACAGATAGGGCATGTGCGTAGATCAAGCATGTGCATAAATCAGGCAAGCACACAGATCAGGCATGCGCACAAATCAGGAATATGCACTTATCAGGCATACACACAAAACAGGCATGTGCTCATATCAGACATGAGCGCATGACAGGCATGCACAAAGATTAGGCATGTGCATAGATAAAGCATGCGCACAGATAAGGCATACACTCAGGTTAAGTATTTGCATAGATTAGGCATGCACACAGATGAGGCAGTTGCACAGAACAGGCATGCGCTCAGATCAGGTATGCACACAGATCAGGTAGCCGCAGAGATCAGGGATGCGCATAGATAAGGGAAGCACAGAGATCAGGCATGCGCACAGATTCGTCATGCAAACAGATCAAGCATGCACCCAGATCAGGCTATCGCACAGATCAGGCATGCGCACAGATCAGGCAAATGCATATATCATCTATGCACACGGATCAGGTTGCACACAGATCAGGCATGCGCACAGATCAGGCATGCATACAGCTTAGGCATGCGGAGAGATCAGTCATGCACGCAAATTACGCATGCGCAGAGATCAGGCATGCACATACATATGGAATGCACACTAATCAAGCTTTCGCACAGATCAGGCAGCCACAGATATCAAGCATTCACGCAGATTAAGCATGTGCATAGATCATTCATGCACACACATAAGGCATGTGCACAATTCAGGCATGCGCACCGATCAGGATTACACACAGGTTACACATTCACACAGATCAGACATACGCATATATCAGTCATGCGCACAGATCAGGCAGGGGCACAGATTAAGCATGCATATAGAACAGGCATGCACCCAGATCAGACTTGCGTACATATCAGGTATGCACACGGATCAGTCATGTACACGGATCAGGCATGCGCACAGATCAGGCATGCACACAGATCAGCATGCACACAGATAAGGCATGTGCACATATCAAGCATGCGCACAGACCAGGCTTGCGCACAGGTCAGGCATGCACATAGATCAGACATGCGCACGTATAAGTCATGGGCACATATCAGCCATATGCAGAGACCAGGCATATGCAGAGGTAAGGCATGCGCACAGGTCAGGAATGCGCATATATTAGACATGTCAACAGGTCAGGCAGCCGCACAGATTAGGCATCCACATAGATTACCCTTTTACACAGATCAGGCTAACGCACAGATCAGGCATGCACACAGGTCAGACATGCATAGGATTAGGAATGGGCACAGATCAGGCGCGCACTTAGATCAGGCATGCAAACAAACCAAGCATGAGCACAGATCAGGCATGCCCACATATCAGACAGGCACATAGATCATGCATGCGAACAGATAAGGTATGCACACAGATTAGGCTTTAGCACAGATCAAGCATGGGCATACATAAAGCATGCACATAGGTCAAGCATACACACATATCAGGCATGCGCACAGGACAGGCATACATACAGATCATGCATGTGCATAGATCAGGCATGCGCACAGGTCAGACCTACGCACAGTTTGGGCATGTGCACAGATCAGGTATGGGCACAAATCAGGCCAACACGCAGAACTGGCATGTGTTTAAATCAGGCATGCACACAAATAAGGCATGTGCACAGGTCAGGCATGCGCACAGATAAGGTATGTGCACATATCAGTCACGCGCACAGTTCAGGCATGTACACACATTAGGCATTCACACAGATCAGTCTTTCTCAGAGATCAGGCATTCACCCAGATCAGGCTTGTGCACATATCAGGTATGCACACAGATCTGGAATGCGCACAGATCAGGCATATGTACAGATCATGCATGCATACAGACCAGGATTGCGCACAGGTCAAACATGCACAGAGATCAGGCGTGCACATAGATCAGGCATGTACCTAAATCAGGCTTGAGCATATATTAGGTATGCACCTAAATCAGGCTTGCGCATATATTAGGTATGCTCACAGATCAGGTATGCACACAGATCAGCACGCGCACAGATCAGGCATCCGCACAGATTACGCATTCACAGAGATCAGGCTTTCGCACAGATCAAGCATGTATACAGATCAGGCATGCATAGGATTAGAGATGTGCACATCTCAGACGTGCACATAGATCAGGCATGCTCAGAGATCAAGTATGCACACAGATTAGGCCGTAGCACGGATCAGGCATTGGCATAGATAAAGCATGCACATAGGTCAAGCATGCACAAATATCATGCATGTGCATAGACCAGGCATGCGAAGAGGTCAGGCCTCCGCACAGTTCGGGCATGTGTACAGATCAAGCATATGTACAAATCAGGCCTGCACACAGATTTGGCATGTGCATAGATCAGGTATGCACACAGATAAGGCATTTGCGCTTGTCATGCATGCGCACAGATAAGGCATGTGCGTAGATCAGGCATGCACACGGATCAGATACGCACACAGATCCTGCACGCGCACAGATCAGGTATGCAAACAGATCAGGTTTGCAAACAGATCACACCAAGCGCACGCATCAGGCGTGCAGACAGATGAGGCAGGCGCAGAGATCAGACAAGCACATACATCAGACATGTACACAGATCAGGCTGGTGCACAAATTAGGCATGCACAGAGACCAGCCAATCGCACATGTCACCCATGTACAAAGATCAGGCAGCCGTATATATCAGGCATGCGCACAGATCAGGCATGGGCATATATCAGGTATGCACACAGATCAAACATGCGCAGAGATCGGCCATGCACACTGATCAGGCATGCAAACAGATCAGGCTTGCGCACAGGTCAGTCATGCTCACAGATCAGGCATGCAGAGAGGTCAGGGATGTGCAAAAATTAGGCATGTGCACATATCAGGCATGCACACCGATCAGGAATGCACGCAGATTACTGATGTGCAGAGATCAGCCATGCACACATATCAAGCTGTCGCAGAGATCAAGCAGCCAGAGAGATCAGGCATGCACGCATATTAGGCATGTGCAGAGAACATTCATGCACACAGTTAAGGCATGTGCAGAGATTAGGCATGTGCACCGATCAGGCTTGTACACAGATAATGCATTCACACAGATCAGGCTTTCGCATAGATCAGGCATGCGCATATATCAGCCAAGCGCACAAATCAGGCATGCACATAGATCTGGCAAGTGCAGAGATCAGGCAAGCATATAGATCAGGCATGCACACAGATAAGACATGAGCAGAGATTAGGCATGCGCACAAACCAGGTTTGCGCACAGATCAGGCATGCACACAGAGCAGGAATGCGCATAGATCAGGCACGTGCACATATAAATCATGTGCAAATATCAAGCATGTGCACAGACAAGGCATACGCAGTGGTAAGGCATGCACACAGATTAGGCATGCGCATAGATCAGGCATGCCAACAGATCAGGCATGAGCAAAGATTAGGTATGTGCACAAATCAAGCAACCGCACAGATTATGCATTCACACAGATCAGACTCGCGCAAACATCAGGCATGCATAGGATCAGGGATGTACACAAATCAGGCTTGCACATAGATCAGGCATGCAAACACATATAAGATGCACACAGATTAGGCTGTAGCACAGATCAGGCATGGGCATAGATAAAACATGCACATAGGTCAAGCATGCACAAATATGAGGGTTGCGCATAGATCAGGCATGTGCAGAGGAAAGGCATGCATACAGATCATGCATGTGCATAGATTAGGCATGCGAAAAGGTCAGGCTTCCGCACAGTTTGGGCATGTGCACAGATCAGGCGTGAGCACAAATCAGGTCTGCACACAGATTTGGCATGTGCATAGATCAGGCACGCACACAGAGAAGGCAAGTGCACAGATCAGGCATGCGCAGAGATAATGCATGTGCACAGAACAGGTAGGCGCAGTGATCACCCATGTGCACAGATAAGGTATGCGCACGGATCAGATATGCACGTAGATCATTCATGCGCGCAGATTAGGTAAGCAAACAGATCAGGCTTGCAAACAGATGGCACCAAGCGCAGTGTTCAGACATGCACACTGATCAGGCATGCACAAGGATAAGGCAGGCGCACAAATCAGGCAAGCGCATAGATCAAACATGCACACAGACCAGGTATGCGCACAGATTATTCATGTGCATCGATCAAGCATGCGCACAGATAAGACATGTGCACAGATTAGGCATGCGCAGAGACCAGCCAATCGCACATGTCACCCATGCACAAAGATCAGACAGCTGCATATATCATGTATGCGAACAGATAAAGCATGCTCACAGATCGGACAGGCGAACAAATCAGGCATGCAAGCAGATTACTCATGCGCAGAGATCAGGTATGCGCTTAGATCAGGTATACACACATATTAGGCATACACACATATCAAGCTTTCAAAGAGACCAAGCAGTCATGCACCCAAATCAGGTTTTCGCAAAATTCACGCATGCGCAGAGATCAGGCATACACATATAACAGGCATGCGCACAAATCAGGCATGCACACAGATCAGGAATGCGAACAAATCAGGTATGCACAAAGATCAGGCGTGCATACAGTTTAGAAGTGCGTACAGATCAGGCATGCGCAAAAGTTAGGCATGTGCACATATCAGATATGCACATAGATCAGGAATGCAAGCAGATTACTCATGTGCAGAGATCAGGTATGCGCTTAGATCAGGTATGCACACATATTAGGCATGCACTCATATCAAGCTTTCGATGAGACTAAGCAGCCACAGAGATCAGGCATGCACTCAGATTTGGCACATGCACATAATATTTATACACACAAATAAGGCTTATGCACGGATCAGGCATGAGCACCAATCAGGCTTGCATACAGATAGCGCATTCACACAGATCAGGCATGTTCATATATCGTTCATGCGCACAAACCAGGCATGTGCACAGATCAGACACGCACAGAGATCAGGCACGCACCCAGATAAGGCTTATGCGCATATCAGGTATGCACACAGATCAGCCATGTACACAGATTAGGCATGCGCACAAATCAGGTATGCACACAGATCAGGCATGTACACAGATTAGGCATTCTCACAGATCAGGCATGCGTATAGATCAGGCAGCCATACATACCAGGCATGCACACAGATCAGTCAAGCACGTAGATCAGGCATGGCTTATGGGATCCTGTAGTGTAGCGGTTAGTGTTCCTGACCGGACGCATTCACGGGCCGCCCAGGGTCGAGCGCATAGGTTCGAATGCGGCAGTTGGTACACAGTCAACCCAAATGTTCATCCACCTCTAGGGACTGGTCGATAAAATGGGCCAAAATTTAAATATACAGAAATATGAAACGGAAAAGGAGAAAACAAGGGAAAGTATTTACGAATTTTTGAGAAAGTAAAAGACCTGTCTTTTGAAATGTGCAAGATCATAGTTATTGAGAAAGTCATGGGAAGGTAGAGAGTTCCAAAGCTTCGACGTGTAGGGAAAAAGCAGTTATCAAGACGGCACACCCTTGAGTTGCCGATGGCCACACAATAATCATGTGACGCAGCAGCTTGCCGAGTATTCCGTGGTC
>JAYMFT010062324.1:0-14866 GCA_038088735.1 Panulirus argus | reverse complement strand
GCTTCTTGGAGGCAGCCTTAGCTATTCCCATAATGTGGGGTTTCCAAGAAAGATTGGATGTTATAGTAATACCAAGTTTACCTCCCATGTAGAGTATGCTGGACTAACTGACTCGAACTCTCATGTAAAATGTACTGGACTGACTTGGGTTTACTCCTCACATAAAGCGTACTGGACTAATTGAGTCTACCGTCCAGGTAGTGTGGACTGGGTTGCCTGTGTCTCCCGCCTACGCAGCACGTACTGGAGTGGCTAACCGAACGTACATTGTACTGGGCATAAGGCGTGCATATGACAAGCACCGTTCGTGCTCTGGGCACGTCCCCGGCGTCACGTGCGTCGTATGAGTACTACACCCCGACGCCACGTGCGTCGTATGATTATTACACCCCGATGACGCCACGTGCGTATGATTACTACACCCGATGCCACGTGCGTCGTATGATTACTACACCCCGATGACGCCACGTGCGTCGTATGATTACTACACCCCGATGACGCCACGTGCGTCGTATGATCACTACACCCCGATGACGCCACGTGCGTCGTATGATCACCACACCCCGACGCCACGTGCGTCATAAAACACATGCTTCCATCCTCAACCCAACATTAACACAACTACCCCACCCCCAGAGTAGCTGGGTGTGATCACCCCCTAAGTAGCTAGGTGTGATCTCCCCCTGACAGACCCCTCCCCCCTACACACACCCACGGAGGAGGAGGAGGAGGAGACAGGCGTGGGTGGGTGCAGCCGCGGCCCCAGGGCGAGAGGTAACCGAGCCGGGCGTTGGGTTTCAGTGTTGGAGGAGCAGGAAGAGAGGAGGAGGAGGAGGAGGGCCCGGCTAGCCAGCGGGTGGGTCCGGTAACCGGGTTGGCCGGCGCCAGCCAGCCAGCTAGACTGGCTCGGGCTTGACCGGCACCCCTGCGAGCTCCGGTGGCTACTCCTGCCTACAGAAGACACACACAAACATTCAGGTAGAACCGACGAATCCGGTCAAATGTCTGACCGGACTGAGCGCGCGTGCGCCAAGATTCAAAACAAACCCAGATGCAGTCTGGTGGTTTATATGACTTCCCGCGAGACGTTAATCAATGCAAATGTCGCGTTTCATCGTCTGCACGCCGGGAAAATTCGGTGAAATTATTGTCCAAAGGACCGTGAATGCATGGAGAATAGGTGACATCGTCGACATCTGGCGGGTCTAGTTACCCAATCAAATGATCGTATTCATCGGCATTCAGCCAATCAAGCGACCACACTCATCGGCAATTACCCAATCAAGTGAAAGCATCCGTCGACATACGGCCATATCAAGTGGCCGGTACCATCGGCATTCAGCCAATCTAGTGGTCGGTACCATCGGCATTCATCCAATCAAGTTGCCGCATTCATCGGGCGATACCCGCTGTCTACCCAACTAAGCCAGGCACCTGCCCTACCCATATCAGTCCAAGCCACAGAAAACCCCTCACTCCACGCACCAGCTTAACCTCCTATACCCACAAAAACTTTAACGGGTAAATAAAAAATAAATAACATATAAATAACTATAAAATAAAGATAAATTAAAAAATAATAATGCTAGGTGTTGCTAAAGACAACAATATACATACATGAGGACAAACCCTGATGTGTCTACGTGCTGGAAGATCTCACTGTGACCCATCTAGCATCGCGGGCCACAAGCCTAGGCCGTCTAGCAACAACATTCATCAGGCGTCAACCCCTCGCCTCAAATGGGGTTCTGTGAGCCACCAGCGCCTTCCTCATCTTCGGCTATTACCTGCCTTCATTAAGAACCACACGAACTAATACATATTCGTGTTCCTGTATCACAGGGAGTACAGACAGTCTCGTCAAAGAACTTATCACTCTTAAAAGGAGCCCCCATTTCCCTGCTACTGTAAGGACCGCGTCCTTTGGAAAGAGGACCGGGTCAACATCAGGACTTTTTCGTAAAAGTCGATTCTGGGTTAATCATAAATATATATTAACTAATCAATATCCATATATTGTACACTCATACATTGCCATAATTTCGTGATATCCAGCCATGTTCAAAACTCTACGAGGCCAGATTTAAATAATATATAAATAGGGCTCAAACGGATAAATAAGTAAAACGAGAGGAAAAATGATCGAAGTGTCAAGTCGCGCCTGTTAGACTCAAAGATGGTAAGAAAAGTTCCAAAGCTTAGCAGCGTAAGGGAAGAAATAGCCATCACAACGGCCAGATTTTATACTTGCCAACGGCCACAGAGTAATCATGCGACGTAGTACTATGCGTGCATGCACAGTTGCACACATACACACAGAGAGGTGGCAGAGAAGCTAGATCTTCAGGAAGAAATAAAGAGACGCCTTTGATGGACAAAAAGAAAAAAAAATACATTCGTTAAAGGAAACAGAGGACGCATGTCTTTGGAGCCTTCTCGAGATGAGCTGGGAGCACCAGTGGTGGTGTGGAACGAGGTTCATTCCTGGAACCGCTGTTCTTGATCTTTGCAAATGACTTGCCAGAAGGAGTGTATTCATACCTTAAACATAGCAGCGGATGATGCCAAGGTCATGAAGGAAAAAAAAGAGTGATAAAAAATTCCATACACTTACAAGAGGACCTAAAGACATTCTGACACACGAATGACGCGAACAAATGCAAGGTGATGAGGACATGACGCAGTGAAACTAAAGTCTCTATAGGGGTATTATCCTGCAAGAAATAAGCTGTTGGGATCTGCCTGTGAGAGGGACTTGGGAACCGACATTGTATCTCATCTGTCTTCAGAGTCCTAACATCAGGAGATTTGTGAAGGAGAGTCGAACTCTCTACAGACAAGTATCAAATTCATATTCAAGTAAATAAATCAGGAAATATTCAGCAGACTGTTCGCAATGAATACTTTAGGCTAAAATTATGATATTCTCCTCGACTTTGGTCATCGTGCTTAAATTTAAGAAGCAATAAGAACCGATTGAGAAAATACAGAAGAAGGCAACAGTGATCTTATCAGCATTGAGAAAGCTGAATTACGGTGACAGGCAAGAGGCTATATACATTTGTCCACCATGGAAGAGAGAGGATTAAGGGGCAATTCGAACAAAACCTTTCAAAGCTTTTTTTACACCAGTCTGATGATGTCAAAGGTGCACGAGTCTTCGAAAGATACAAAGGCACACGAAACCAAAGGCCACAAACAATAAACTGAGCAAGGAACTTGTCAGAAACGATAGGGCAGTATATTTTTAGAGAGACAAAGCTGTGGACGAACGAAATAAACAGAGTAATGAAATTCTAAATGTGGACAACACAAGAGATGGTTTAAAAATTTTACGATGGAGAGTTCAAGCAAGAGTTGGGGAACCCCACGAGTGTAGAACTCCCTCCCCGTACAGTACTAACAGGTAATTAAACACAGACACACAGATATATACTTAAGAGGATTCATCTTTACATCGAAATACACTGAGATAAGATTCGGGGATTTAACTTCAGTTGTGAAAAATATAGAGACAAAAAGTAAGGGATTTACATCCCCGTGATATAGTCCAGACGGGGATTTACAGACATACCAGTAGTTATATTGCAATACACAGAGAGAGATTTAAATATATCCTTATGATGTACTAGCACACGAGACGTGGGATTTACATTCACGCTAGGGATATACTTAGAGGAGGCAGGGGATTTAGTTCATACTGAGACGGGATGAGGGATTTACCTTCACAGTACCACATTGGAGTTACACTGAGACGGATTCGGATTTATATTCACATTACCATACAAAAGTTACGTTGGGATGGGATGAAGGATTTACCTTATATTACCATACTGGGAGTCATAATGGAACGATATGGGGGCTCTACCTACAAATTAGGGATTTACTCAGATAATGAGCATAGGATTACTTTTACAACGGGGATTTCCTTCATACACCAGACAACTATCAGATTGTTGGGCAGGCGGATTTAATTTGTAAATTACATAACCTTAAATTTTTTCCAGTATGTAATTTTCAAAATGGCATTTATTGCATGACCTTATTTCGTGTTTCAAAATGGATTCTTTCAAGGTAATTTCAGTCTATTTTTTGACTTTTGGTGATAGTCATAATACGGTAATTAAAATAGTAAAGGTGTCATTTTGATATGCTTCACTTTCTTGAAGAGTACCGAGTCTGTTAAGCTTACCGAAAATGTCATACTTACCGAACCTGTTAAAGCTTATCGAGCCTGTTAAGCTTACCAAACCTGTTAAGCTTACGGAACATATCAGACTTAATGAGCTTGTTAAAGCTTACCGAACCTGATTAGCATACCAAACCTGTTAAGCTTACCGAACCTGATAAGCATAACGAACCTGTTAAGCTTACCGAACACGTTAAGCTTGCCAAACCTGTTAAGCTGTGCTAAACATTTCTTTCATCAAACACACACATACACACACGAGAGCAATAAGAGAACAATCAGGATGGTGTAAAAGGCAGTAAAACCGGCACTTCTCCTGGAGTTAATTACTAACACTGGAGGATTTCACTCAGAGAGAGATCGACTGATGGGAATTTGGATTTTCATGGAGACGCAAGTTCTTTGAGCGTATACAAGGAAATTTCCAGTACCAGAATCTCATTGAGCTACGTATGGCATATCATCATATATGATACTAAACACGGAGGACCACGCAATATTAAGAATTACAAGGACTAACACAGATAACCACAATGACAAGGAGTACTGAAAATATCAAGAATGACACGGAACTATACCACATAACAAGAATGACAGAAACCATACCAGATTTCAAGAATTATTGACAATGTCAAGAATGACCACTCCACGACCCCCTGACGGAGACACGACGACCCTCCCCATACTGCCCAGACATTATGTAAATAATATTGATGTGTAGAAGGAATATTCCAACTTCCTTAGGCTTTAGTAAGTCCGTTTGTTATATTCATATGTACTCGCGACACTCGCCAGATGCTTCTGGTATTATTGTACAGGGGTACCTAGTGACAACACTAGAGTCCCGATACCTCTATCAAGGAATAAAGAATTAAAACTGAAAAAAAAATAAAATAAACTAAATGACAGGAATTAAAACAGATATCAAGAATGACAGGAACTATACCAGATATCAACAATAACAGGGACTATACCAGATATCAAGAATGACACTGACTACCAGATATCAAGAATGACAGGGACTGTACCAGATAACAAGAATGACTGGGTTAACATTAGATAAAGACAAGGACTACATCAAAATGACAAGGACTACACCAGATAACACGACTGACAAAGACCACACCACAAGAATTAAAACAACAAAACAGCAAAGACAACACAAATAAAAGATGTACCATTACAGAGAATCAGTAACAGGGATAACAGCAGAACAAAGAAAATGACCAACAAAACAAGAAAAGGTTCAGCATCTAAAGAACAAGGAATTCGACAAAACAGAAAAGAACATTTCGAATAAGAACAAACACCAAACCACAGGAACAAGTTTTCAAGTAAAAGCGAGTTAAGGATGATACCATATTGAGAACTATAAGAACCACAACACAACAAGAAAGTGTCCTGAAGATATACAGAACAAGAAGAACAAAGACTAACACAAGAACAATTATTATGTAAATTACTATAAAAAGGCAAACACCAAAAGTAGAACAATGTCAAATACAAGACTGTCAGACGTTAAACAGGAATGACTATAAGAAAAAGTATATATATCCGACACAAGTAACAATAATCATATACACAAAAAATGTTTTAATACACCGTAAGATCAATAACTATGAGCAAAAATATAAACCAAATATAACTGAAATAAACAGGTCACCAGAATAAGAACAACTTACGCGAAAAAAAAAGTGCTAAAAATGCGCTAACCTTAGGACGAGAGAAAATATTAAAATCAAGAACATCTACTTGAACACTGCCTCATAATTTTGAGAAAATACACATATATAAAACATAAGTATACGAGGAGAAACGCGAGACTGAAATAAAAATGGCAAAAAAGCAAAGCTTGAGGTTAAGTAGAAAAAGTATCAAGCAAAGTGATAATATGTAGCCAATCAACAACACTTTAAACATTTTAAACATTAACAAAATAACAATATACACGACCAACACACCAGTAATACGGCCGACAACAATTCACAACACGACATCCTAATAACAACACAGAAACATTACTGAACACATGAACAAACGGGAATAAAATACCCACAGCACACCAGCAACAGAACAATAGCTTAGCAATACCTCACGACGACAATAAAACGATAACTAAAGACATTAATACACACCATCTATGGAAATATATACAGCAACACAATAACAAGAAGAGAAACAACCCACAATATAACATGATCAAGAACACACACCCGCAAGCTGGCCAACATCAAGCAGAATCAAAACTTTAAACTCCACGTAGCTTAGCAAGTGACGATCCCGAAGACTGCAATAACTGACCCGACCCACGCCTTAAGCGGAGGGACTAAGCAGCCAATAAATATCCTTTATTATACATTACAGTCTTGCAGGCCTGCAAAATTACTAAAGTAAATAATCCAACAACAGATTGGCTACGATCATCTAACATCAAAGCTGAAAGATAGAAATGAGCTCAGTTGTAAGATGATGGTGAGGTGCGCATGTTAGCCAAAACACTACCCATCCTAACACGAATCATGTAAATTTGATAGGGTAAACGTGACCTCCCAGCCTCACCGCTACAAAACAACAAACACTTCAGCCTGCATCAAACTGTCCCCGGCCAAGACAAATGGTCTAAACTGTAAAAAAAAACCCGAGCCAGCATGAAGGGCTGGCATCACAAGATGGCAACACGCGAGAGGCCCAGTGCCACAGTAATTACCACTGGAGACGCTCTCGCTGCCCAACCTCACATCCTAACACCTACCAACGCCCTCAATACTGCACACTCTCGTTATCAACTAAACTAAAACATTACAACCTCTCATATCTCTTTCTGGCCTTTAATACATCTGTATGTAGACACGTTTAATAGTTCTATCTATCAACAATATTGTAATAAACCTGCAATCACCTAATTAGTACATGCACCTGGTATAGGATACAAGTGA
Organism: Panulirus argus; assembly: GCA_038088735.1. Taxonomy (NCBI): domain Eukaryota; kingdom Metazoa; phylum Arthropoda; class Malacostraca; order Decapoda; family Palinuridae; genus Panulirus; species Panulirus argus. The sequence goes on along the minus strand of JAYMFT010062324.1, from coordinate 7,741 downwards.
GAAATCACTAAAATGGCTAATCCTGATAAGCAAGTGGTATAGTAACTAGTACAACGAAAGCCATGCAATACAACACCGCTGGGCATACGCATGACATCATGCACTAGCTCGACTTGTATACAATTTATACACAACTTTAAATCCATTCACCTTTCGACTGAAAGTGATACCCCGACTTGTGTGTGTGTGTGATATAATTTTTCTGTCTGTGTTTATTCTGCCGAAACACTTCCTCGCCATCTTGAGTCGACCAAGGCCACACTTCTCAACACACTCACTTAAGACAGTTAAGCCAACCGGAAACAATTTCTGTAATGTTCTCTTGGTCTTGCTGCTGAGCTAGATGAGCTGTGTCCTTGTACCATCAACAGTAATGACAAAATCTATTATTGCTCGGTCACGAGCGATGTCATAATTCCTCTTCCGTCACACACACGAGAAAAAATAAATAAAATTACATACTGCTTTTACAGATCAAATGAAACACTCTAGCAAAAGCAAGATAGTATCAGCGTTGACCCACGCCCCATTGAAGTTCCTCCTCAGTCTGGCTTCACACTTGTGTGACCTCGAGCAAAATGTTCTGCCTGGACAACCTCAAGGATTAATTGAAGTGTGCCCAGACACTGCCATAAATAGATTCCCTACAACCCTAGCCTGACCCAAAGTGTACTGTAGTCAAACGTCACTTTTTTTTTTTTCCTAGCTGCCATCCTCTACACACTTTATACAACATAAAAGTTAATCTCCACTAAGGCGAGGTTCAATCTAGCACACTAATGTAGTAATTCAAATACTCATATCCTGTTTAAATTCACGAATAGTAACGTTGTGTCAGCCCGCTTGCCATCATCAGCTGTCAAGCAGCGATCAGCTGTACTGCGTCTGGCAGCTGCATCGTTCCACTTCCTTAAACCCAAATTATCGTGCAGTAGTCGTGCGTATGAATTACACTTTGCCCACCAATATCTCTGGATCTTCTACCACTGACTGATGTCACAGGCGAAGTGTCCTTTTCTCTTGAATGTCAGACGAGCAAGGCCAGCTCCCACTGTAATGACAGCAGTTGAATGTCCTTTGTCCGGGTAATGGCAAGCTGGCCAACAAAACACCACGTGGATTACACACACCGTGCGAGTGGGGGTTGTTACATTCAAGGGAAGAAGCAGTTGCTCAATCGCGTTTCTTTACGTCGAGTGAACGAATCCAAAGCGACAACGAACCGTACCATAATTCTCAGTACATCTTTCGGTGGGGATGACCCTAGAAAATCCCGCATGAAGCCTACGATGACATTTACCTTCAACTGGAGACAAATGGGGACAGTTCCCGCTAAGCGTGCAACCCCGTGGTCTGCCGACCGACCACCTGTCGACCCCCACACCACCTGCACCACCCCAAGCATTTGTGCCAATGTTCCTCAGAACACGAGAATGGTCGTCGAGGTTCTTATCTTCAACAATTCGCTTTTACCGGTGGGTGATGATGCCTGGGAACACGATTGGCGTCCTGGGCAAATGGCAAACGATATTTACCCATCCTGTCACACCAGTTCTCGCGACACAACAATGCCACAGCTATGCACGAGGAAATTGAAAATTATAAAATCACATTAACAGGAACGTGACCAACTTGACCAATGGAGTGTGTACAGCCATTACCTTTGCGAGTGTGATACTCATCCCAAAACCGGTTCGACTTCGTTGATTTATCTTCTCATATGGTAAGAAAAAAAGTTACAAAGACACCAGAATTTACGAATATGTTCCCCTGAACAAGGAAAACACATTGGACGCTCCCACCATCTCACTGGGAGTCACTTTGACCTTTCCCAAGTCCCTCCCCGTCCTCCTCCTCCCCAGCACCCCAATGCCAGTGCCTATCTCACCACTGCACGGCCTCCAGTACCCAGAATAACTACTGAACATTTCATTGCTTAGTCACACGCTTCAGTTACAGTTTCTGAAAGATCATTACACAATAAATGGCACTTTTCATACATACGTTTTATCTTTTTTTCTTTCTCTGATCCGTCTCGTTATGTGGGAATGATTCCACCGAGTTGTACCACAGCGACGGGCGACAGGTCGAAACTACGAAATACCAGCAAGATAAAATGAGAGAGACGCTGCCTACTGATGATAAACACTGGAACATTTGCGGACCACGATGGGAGGAAGACATGGGAAGAGGATTCTGACACAACAATGACGAACTAGATATGAAATACGAAAACATAAAAATACAGAGATCATAGAAAGATAACCACTTTGAAATGAACAAGTTCTGGTTTTTGGGTAAATGCCACTGCCAAGAAGATATGAGAGACATATCTAAGTTATAGATGGTTGATAGACAGGGTAGTTGTAGTAGACAAGGCGCGTGCAGGAGATAGGAGACGACAGACACGTAGAGGGGTATATAATGTAGATCAGAAGGACGGATGCTGAGAAATGGAGATCAAAGGAGGCATATGTAACAGAACAATCATGGAGACAAATAGATAATGGGAACGAGGTAATAATGGATGTCCAATCTAACCCAAAGCTGGAAACAAATGGGAATGGTGAGAGCAAAGGACCCACAGTGATGATACAGGAACCCTGGTGAGAAGCTTATCAAGATACTGCCAAAAGGATCATGTGGCTGATGGACTTCCAACCCCCTATCCCCTGCCACTTGGTTTACTGTCGAACTACAAACTGTTAAACTAAATCATGAAAACTGCTGCAGCACCGTGGTAGAGACAGCGAGGATATGCCTTTACACAGAGCACAATCTGTTGATTTCTCTCATATTCGCTAGACTTGAAGGAAAAGAAAATGTCATCAACGCGATGGCATTCAGCACTGGAAAAATAGTTACCCCACAAAAGACACTAAACCTCATAACGTGTCTTAGCTCAATACATGACCCTCCCAGTGGGGGCCGTCAAATGTGTTGTTCAGTGGTCTGAAGATATGGACAGCACCCTGGGAGAGCCGAGTGCTAGATCAACAGACACTGACAACATGCAAGTTTTCGCCCAACCAGACATGACTGCACCACCACCCACCTCACGCCGCTCAATATTCTCCTCTGTTCACAACACTTACCTTTCCTGCTGCTCTCCCAAGCCGTACAATCCCTAATTTCAGGCCGCTCACAGGCTGTGAAGGAGGTGGAGTCGCTGCCACAATCTTCATCCTGCTCCTAAATCCTTATATCCACGTTTAACCCACAACGCTTCAATCACTGCATGTGTTCCCCTCCTCCCAACACCCGCCCAGCAAAACAACTGTAAAAGCTCGGACACCGCAGGCACTGCCGGGCAACGTGTGTCGACCATGACGTCACAACCATCTGCGCCAGGGCTGACAACTCTACAGATTCGCCTACATAGAATAAGGATTGGATTCTCTGCTCAATTTCTCAAAGTTAACTTAACCCTCATATCTTACTGGATGATAAATCATCAGATTGTTACAAAATCTGAAGAGAAGCATAATAATGATAACTGAAAGTAATACAGTCTTATAACCTAAGACCTTTATAAATGCTAGTTTTAATTATTTCTTTATATCGTAAAGTAATTCTGAATTACCTTACGAGAAGAGACAAACTACACTTTAAATTACTGGTGAGGAATCCTGCAAATTCCTCAGTTATAGAGTTTCGTGGCAGAAGCCAAGCGAGTGACACGAAATAAAATGGTTGAGTAATATTTTCCGGTGTTAGTGTGAGGTGTGGGTCATGACCACATGACTTTTATTTACCGACAGTATGAACTCTCGATGCTAATCAGGCATTTTTTTGTTTATACATATCAAAGATGTGTGTTGGTCTGATAAGTGTCTGCAGAGGTGGTCATCAGTGTTATCTTACACCCGCCATGCGCATTCTAAAGTGGCATTCCTGACGAAGTGGTTGGTTTAGTGATGCTTTGCTGAGGTAACCGACATGCTGCTAGTGCCTACTGCTGACTTCTGCCTGCCGCCCACCACTCACGCCATCCACCCACCTGCTGCCCACCGCTCATGCCACCCACCTGCCTGCCACCCACTGCTCACGATAACACCCACCTGCCACCCACCTCTCATGCAACACCCACCTGCCGACCACTCGCACGCTGCCCACCCAACTCCCTTGCTTGGTAAATGTCATTTGCCCTGCTATAACCTTCATACATTCTACCCCTAAATACACATTGCATACACAGTGCTCCTACATTATATAAACAGAAGCCCTTCTCTAAGTAATCCTATAAACACAGTCTTGTGTGACTCTACTGCCAGGTATAGGGAGGGCTCAAGTGGTAGCGTATTGTCCCCTACCAATACCCCAGCTTACTCAAGGAGTATCTAGTACCCTAACCTTGGAGCAATCCCTTACGTAGTCGGCTGTCAATAGCAGCCGCCCACGGTGGTACTACCGTCCTCAGGGGCGTTATGGTGGTGCCCAGAGGCATCATATATCCTCCGTGTTGGGATTACTGATTTTACTTTGTCTCATCAAAACGGAACTACCGGGCTAGTCCTGCCATCTTTCCCTTACATGCACCACACACATACTCAAAGCTCCCTTACTTTCTTCACATAAGTACTCTTGCCATCTCCTGTCAGCACAATCGTTTGACAAATGTAATCATGATGCAGTCCAACAAACCTAAGGTCCTGAGCCCAGGGCATCATGGGGTGCTGAAAATCTCCAGGTTCCCGCCTGACTGCTGCTAATTAGATGGTGGGCTCAGGCAGTAGTACCGGTCCCTCCCATGACCTTTGCCTCTCTGATAGACCTGCCTCCTTTTCTATTTACGATACCAACATTCGTGATCTCTCTAGCAACCTCTCTTCTCTTGAACACCGTCTGTCTGATACCTCCAGATATCTTCTTCCTCTCTGAAACCCAGTTGTATAATGATGTTCTCACCTGCCCCTTTCTCACATCCAACTGTAATCTCCAGTCACGATTCCGGTTCAAAGGTGGTATCAGTGCTTATTTCAACATCAACACACCTGTTGCACGCCGTGAGGACTTGAGTCCCCTAACCATGATGTTATCTGGCTCAAGGTCTGTCTCGCAACTACCACGCTTCTCCTTTCTTTCGCCTGCTGCCCTCCCAGTTCTACAAAATTTCATATCTTTCTTTGGTTATCTAAATTCTTGTCATGAGGCCGCGACATTCTCTCACCGGCATGTGAGATCTCTTTACTTAAGGGATTTCAACGTTCACCAGAGGGAATGGGTGAATTCCTCCTATCCGGATGGTGTGGGAAATGAAGCTCTCACGTTCTCCATTCTCAATGATATAGAGCACATTATCACCTACCCCACCCACATTCCTGACCACTGTGACCACTCCCAATATTCTGGATTAGTTTTTCACCTCTAATCCTTCGCGCTGTCGATGCACAATCTCGCGCCAAATGGTTCATCTGACCACACTCTCATAAGTGTATTTGTTAACACGGCTTCCTTCCAGCATCCCCTTCTACGCGTAAATATTGTAACCTTAACAAACCTTAATGAATAAATTAAGAAAATCCTTTTCTCACTTTCCTTGGGTAACTTACTGTCTCTTACGTAAATATTATATCCTTATCAAAGCTGACTGGATAACTCACGAAAATCCATCTCTGACTTTCTTTGAGTAAATCACTGTCTTTTATGTTGTGATGCTTCTGTCTCCGCCGTACGCATAGTAAAGATTATTGTTGCGGGAAGAGAAGCATTCATTCCCTCTTACTCCAAGACTACTACTTCATCCAGTCCACAGTTCAACCGTTCCTGTTCTGAGACCATTCAGGCAAGGGATCACGCATATCGGGCTTGGGAAAACTCTCCTTCCTCCGACTTCCATTCAGCATTTCTCACTGCCCGTAATCATTACAAGTACGTTATCCGTGAGGCGAAGCGTTCCTATTTATACAAAAAAAGTGCGATAACCTCTCCTCTTCATCGAATGATAGGTCTCTCTGGTCTTTTGCTAAGGGCATCGCTGACAACTTCTGTTGCTTTTCCTGTCATTAAATATCTATCTACCAACTCCTCTACGTTATCTTCAAAACTTGACCCACTTGCCCTACTCCGCAATGTTGGTTCACTATCTCCTCTTTTATAGGTATTACTTTGGTTTCTATTGCTGATCGCTGGCTGCTTGTATGTCCCCATCACTAGCTAGACCACGCAATACTGGGCAAGCTGCTGCGTCACATGATAGCTGTGTGGTAGTTGGCAACTCGAGGGTGGGCCGTTTAGATAACTGTTTCTTTCCTTACACCTCGAAGCTTTGGAACACTCTATCCTCTTATGTCTTTGACCAGGCACACTTTAAACATTCTTTTTTTTTTATTTCTAGAAAATCGTAAATACATTCTCTTATCTCTTGTTTTTTCCCCCCTTTTCATTGACCTCATTATATTTTAATTAAGGCCAGGCCTTGATGTGGACTTCTGGCCGTGACTGAAGCCTCCAACATAAAAAAAAAAAACTACAGAAGCCTTCAAGCCAAGCAGACTCCTATGTTCCTCTGATTTTGAGGTTAGTTCACCAACCTTTCCCGGCCAAACGTTCATGACACAGGATATCCGCTGATTTCACAAATCCTTTCCTACATAAACATTAAACATTTCATGTTTCAAATTTCAGCCTCCCGCTTGAAGCAGGAGCCCACTGCAGTCACAGGACATAACTCTTCCCGTTCACGCCTTCCTACAAAATTTCCACGGTGTTCCTCATCAGCTTTATATACGTGCCGGGTGTCGAGCTAGTGTTAGGGTGGGGGTGGCGCCCTCTACCCTGTATATACCTTATTTAAGATCAGGACCTCAGAACACTACGACTGTCCTCCAGCAGATAACTTCGTCTTGAACCATCAGGTCCTCCGTAAATCTGTCTCTGCTTGTAACGGTACTGATGATAACTTCCCACCGTTTGGTATTTCATACTGACATTCTTGTGTTCTGGAACACATACACTCATACACTAAAATGACTTTAAATATAATATACCTATACATATGTCTTTAGGTAGCTTTAAACGAAGGTTGGATGTGTTTCTGGTATCAGTCGGTTGGTTGCAGGGTGGACAGACTCAGGACCTGCCTAGCATGGGCCAATAGGCCTCTTGCAGTGTCCTCACTTCTTTTATGTTCTTATATATACCATTTTTCACATACCCAGAACATACACACTACCATCTGTAAACATGTTAAAATACACCTAACTCCTAAAAGAGACTATCCTTATATTAACATTGCATACATACTACCCCCTACATTTCCGTCTCCCATACATACACATTTCAATCACACTACCCACTACACATACAGGAATATTACATACAAATTTGTACCCACATATATACTACCCCTTTATAATTACCCACACACTATCCCTACATGTATACACATTACAAACACAAACACTATTTGCTACGTAATTAATACACATTGCATACACACCAGCCCATACACTCTCATTACATAATACTACTGTATACATATATATTACATATACATTACTACCTAACATACACGTTATGCATACATTACCCTCACACTCATTACATACACAACCACTAGTATTCTTTACATACATACTACTGCTTACACCTACTGGGCATGACATATACACTACGGTACCCCAAAACAGAAATTACATACACGCTATAAACGGACTGGAAACACCAAATACACCATATATATATATATATATATATATATATATATATATATATATATATATATATCACACTTCTTCCT
>JAYMFT010062313.1:0-14866 GCA_038088735.1 Panulirus argus | reverse complement strand
CTCCACCAGAACACCCAGCCAGACTCCACTACAACACCCGGTCAGACTCCACCACAACAGCTGGCCAGACTCCACCAGAACACCCAGCCAGACTCCACTACAACACCCGGTCAGACTCCACCACAACAGCTGGCCAGACTCCACCACAACAGCTGGCCAGACTCCACCACAACAACTGGTAAGACCCCGCCAAAATACCTGGCCAGACTCCACCACAACAGCTAGTGAGACTCCGCCAGAACATCTGGCCAGACTCTACCAAAACACTTGATCAGACTCCACCACAACGCCTGACCAAAACACCTGGTCCTCCACCACAATACACCACCACCATCATCAGTAACCCGACAAGACAGAGAACATCACGACCGACCGGAGCTCCCAGCAGCAAAGGAATCACCCGACCTTGACTCAGCCCAGTGTCCATGCACCCCCCCCCCCCCGTTTCTTGTATTAAATATATCCAATGATCTGTGTGGCGGCGCGTGGCGCAGGTGGGTCGGCACACGTGGCCACCGGAGCTAATCCTCCACACCTCCGACTCACCAGCCCCGTCCACAGCGACCACCAGATCCGACCAACTCTCCTCTTACATACGAGAAACAGTGTACCAAACACATGTATACCTTAACCTTGTATATAGCCAGAGTTAATTTTGGAGAGACCCTAACACAGAGGCTTCCCAAGCAACATTATTACTCTTCTGAAGAGGCCGCGGCCCGTAGGTTAACGCACCCTCTGAAGCCTAGCTGGTCAGGTAGTCTCAGCAGATATTTCTCAGGCACGTGAGTCATGTCAGGGGGAAGTGAATCAGTGGAAAAAAATTCCAGTTGTTCTCATTCGCAGTGAGGCTCCCACGTAGCCACACCTCCGGGCGACAATCAGGGCGGATGAAGAAGACACGGACACCACCTTACGCCCAGCAAGTCAACCTAGTCAACATAAATCTACTTACTGTACAAAAAAGAGCCTTTCGAATTCGTATTTCTTCACTTTCCCCTAAACGTAGTGGTTGAAATTTATCTCCATGAAGAACCATGTTACTTTTAATACTTTACGGGATCCGGGGCCATTGCTAGGAGAGGAAATTACACAAAACACAACAGATAAGCTGAAGATATACTATGGCCACTTAGGGGACTCGAAGTACAAAAAAAAGTCGTATCCCAAGACAATGAAAGAAGCTACAAATGTGATAATTAAGCCCTTGACTCCTCCTTTCAATTAGTCACTTGCTACGGGAAAAGTTCTAGAAGACCGGAAGTTTGCCACTATAACAGCGATATTCAAACAAACGGTAATAGCTCCCTCTCCCGAAAATTATCGGCCAATTAGCCTACAATTAGCCTAACGTCCGTTGTTGGCAAACTTAAGAAAATCATTATTCGAGACAAGATTATAAATAATTTAGAGGACTGCCTCTTGAGAAAACGCCCCTCAGCATGGTTGTCGAAAATGTTCACGTCTGACAATTCTGCCTGATTTCTTTAATGACACAAGCAATACGTTGGATGAAAGTATACTGAGTGATGTCATCTATACAGACATTCAGAATGCATTTGAAAAAGTCCCGCATTAGAGGTTAATGGTCAAAGTTATGTGACATGATACAGATGGGGTTGTAGTTCAGCAGTTAGAGAAGTGGTTGACTGGCGTAAACAGAATGAGATGATTAATGGTCAAGCGTCAGAATGGTTAGACGTAACAAGTGGTGTGCTACAGGCATCAGTCTTGGGACCAGTTCTTTTTCACAAATAAATCAATGCCAGTGATAATGGGTTGCGTTGTACGTTACTAAAATTCGCGCACAAAATAAGCTGGAAAATTTTATCTTAAACAGAAAATGACCGTCTACAGCTCCAAACTGACAAAGACAAACTGATGGACTGGGCTCACAGGTGGCCCGTGAGGATTAACATCGGCAGTGTAAACGAACAGGCAAACTATATATAAATTCTGTTGAGCTACACAAGTAAACAAGGAAAGAGACAGACACAATAACCTCTGATGACCAAAAACCAAGTTAGGAGTGCATGCAAGCATCAAAAAGGTTAACGATATTCTATAGTACCAGGGATCGGCAACCTTTTGAACATAGTGTGCCAGTTTATAATTAATGCCATTCTTTTACTACCTTGCGTGCCAGGTGTTATTTTTTTCAGCACTATATAGCCTATGAAAATTGAAATCATAATTATACAGTATGTAGTGACCATTGTAATTAAAGTAAAATGTTTTTCCTGCACAAGCATAACATAAATGTAACATTTTTGTAGCATTTTGTATTCTTTGTAACTAAAAACATGTTTCTTTTTTAATTTTAGATTTATACTCACTATATTAATGCGATCCTTGCCCTTGCATCGCTTTGGCCAAAGTTGAAATTTCAGGTGTCTATCTGGACACCTTGAGCTCGCACAACCCTCAGAATGATCCGTTGTAAGCTTGCTGAGATGGAGGTTGAGGATGTGCTTCATGTGTGAAAATATCTGCTCTCACTGATATGTAGATCGAAATGCTGATAGCAATACAAAAGCTACTTTCTTCATGCAATTGAATTTATCAGGCAGTGATGTCCAGGAACTTAATATGAAGGCTGCATGATCATTCGATCTAGTTTCCAATATTTCTCGAAGATCTTTAAATTTAGCTGACCACAATGATGAGGCTTGAAAGTCAATTAACTGCATTTCCAACTCCTCAGTTTCCATCTAGTCAAAGAGAGATGCTTCCAACTCACTGTATGTAAAAGTGTCTGGTTTGATTAAAAAATGAAAACACTGGGCCAATGTGCTGGAAATCTTGAAATCTGATTGAGAACTCAGACTTTAATTCTTGCATGTACACCTTAAGATCACTAGTGTTGACAGGATGAATTGGAGATAGGTTCTTCAAGTTTTGAAGTAACGGAAAGAACGAATTTTTATATCTGATGAGTAAACTGCAAGCTTTGCAACAAATGCCTTCCAAGTATCATGCAAATCCATCATCAAAGCATTCCACAAATCTCTCCAATACCTTCCCACCGCTTAACCACCTAACACTGCTGTGCAAGGGTATATCTTTGTAAGCACTGTCCACCTCTTCCAGGAAAGCTTGAAACTGCCTGAGCTTAAGAAAAGAGTGTGCAACAAGAAAATTCACTACTTCTGTAACAGTAGCCATCACCTTGTTGAGATCAGAGCTCGAGATCCTGGCACATAAATTGTCTTGATGAATTATGCAGTGCAATTTCAGAATGGGATGCCCAATTTTATCCTCAGTCATCTTAATAAAACCCTTGTTTTTTCCTACCATAACAGGGGCACCATCCGTTGTAACTGCAAAAATCTTTATGTCAACCTCTCTGTCCTCAAAATGGTCAGAGAATGTCTTCAGTATGTCCTCTCCCTTGGTAGTGCCATACATTTGTTTAAGTCAGCACAGCTCCTCATGTATCTCTGTGTCACTATACCTGGCAAAAACAGCCAAGTGGGGAATGTCGTTTATATCCACGCTTTCATCCAGGGCCACACTGAACACAGGTGTAGTTGTTAAAGCAACAGTTTGCTGCTCACGTACATTAGCAGCCATTTCAGAAATACGTCTCTCCACGGTCCTAGCTGAGACAGGCATGTCTTTTATCCCTGAGATGATCATGTGTTTGTTTGATATGCCATCAAATAGCACCTCAGAGCACTCTAGGAAAGCTGCTTTTATAAAATTTCCATCAGTAAAAGGCTTTCCATGCTTAGCAATCCACAGAACTAGTTTGTAACTGGCCTCAGTTGCATTGTTTTTCTCATAGTGGGATACTGCTTTCTTCATCGCTTCAGCCTTGTCTGCACTGTCCTTGAAAGTCTTGTCGTGTTTTGTTTCAAATCAAAGTGTCTTTTAACACTCGATGTGCGACACACGACATTCTCGCAGCAGAGAGCACACAGCATGATCATTATGCTGAATAAATCCATAATGACTGAAATGCTCGGACATCAAGCTTGACTTTTTCGCAGTAGCCATGGCGACAGTAACTAGAAAGAGTGTCACTCACGGTGGCTAAATAGTCACTGAAACAGCAGTGCTGCGTGATTGATGTGTCACCAGTGGCTGGTGCCAACGTGTCTCATACTCGTCTACATCTCATACTCATGTACTCCACATCGTGGGTATGAAACATTTTCGTTTTAATTCAATGTATCAGGAAAGATTTATTCAGATTTCAGAATCATACAAAAAATTAAACCATGATAAAAGTAGGGATGTACAATACACATTCTCTCTCTCTTTCTCTCTCGCATTATTGCTTAACTTTTTTTCTTCGCTCCTTTCAATCATGTGGCATGCCACAGGCAAGCACTGTGTGTGCCAAGTCTGGCACATGTGTCAAAGGTTGCCAACCCCTGCTTTACAGTAATGTTTAGTTCCATTACGTCTACTCATATATTTATACATTTCTTACATATGTAAAATGCAAGCATACGAAAAATGAAGTATAGGGAAACAGAACATCTATGGCAATGAAATCAGGAATATGCAAGAGTTGAGGGGTATTTGGGACAAGCTGAGGAGCCTTGGTAGGTGGCCAGAAGAATACCAGTGTCAGTAAAAGATCTAGGGACTTGTATCAGCAATCTCTTTTAGCTTTCACTATCGTATGCCTATCATTATGAACATTTGAAAGGATTCATACTTAGACTGTTAAATACCACTGTGGCAGTACCTACAAGGAATTAATCACTAGCATCATAGTGTTCGTTTTCTTGGTTTGATGAGTTTGAGTGAATGCTATCTCATTGATGCTAAGAAGAATCAAGTAATTCATATTTGCAAAATCATATATTAATTTAACCAGTCAAATCTCTCCTGATTTTCCTTTCTTTATAGTTATCAACATAAGATAGTTCAGCCTTTCTTCCTTTGACAATTACCTTATCTAAGGAACTAACTATGAGGCCTTCTTTGTATTTTCTCCAGCTTATTACTGACTATCGTGGTGTGGGGAAAACACACTCAAACAGCACATTCCTTAAAGGTTGAACTAAAAGCAGAAGGCTTTTGGAAAATTTTTTCTTCCATATTCAGTGTATATGAGTATTCTCTTTGCTGCAACCATGGCAGCATTAACAAGATTTCTGATTGAGGGTAACAGGCGCTCCTAGATCTTCTTTCCCCTTTAGTGTTCTCCAGTTCTGCTCCCAAGATTCTGATTTCATATAATGCACTTCATTTTTCCTCCCACTTTGCCTCGGTTTTCACAGAACATGAGACAATATTTGTTACCTTGGTCTATCTTTATGCCAGAAAAGTTTGCCCTTGGAGAGGGTGACACCCTATTTAACATTTGCGAGAGTAGAAACAGTACTGGTATGTGACCACTTCCCTATAGATATGGTTACAAAAAGGTATAGAAACAAGCATATCCACTGCTTGCTGTGTCTGACATTTCTGTGGTAGAAGGGTAGTGAAGGAGGAAGAAAGACTAGACGGGCACGTAAAGAGCTGTAGTGTGAAGATTGTGAAACTGGAAATAACCCCGGGTTGAAATTATCTAAGAGTCAAGTAGATAAATCAGACAAACTAATGATTTCATGAAAGCAAATTTGTAAGTTGATAGAATTATAAAATCAGAGGTGCAAAACAATATTCTAAGCTTCATTTGATAAACCAAATATGTATTGACACAGTAGTGAACGTACTGATCAAGTAACTTTCATGATAAATAGTCACCTGGCACATCTGCAGTAGCCTTTTGCTGAAGGTTTGCTTCACACGTTTCTAGACTACTAGAGCCAATCAAACTTCGATACCAAAGGTAGTGATGATCCTTTCATAGAAACAAGTTAGCATTCATATCAATGAACAATATCAAGTAAGGTGATGAGATAATATCAGGAAAATTTAGTAACTGTGGGTTAGGCAAGATGCCAAGAAGAAATTAACAGAGTCTTTGAAGACCTTACCTAACCTAACCTCTCTTGCAGTCTTGATTTATCATAACATTCAATCCTGCTACCTTCTGTCTCTTCTGTAACTTTGTTGTGAACTTAGAATGTCTTATATTAGGACAGCAATGGGTTATAAACCAAGCAAAATCACATCAATAGCAGTTTTTAGAGGAATAAAGGATGAGAGGTTTTCCTTTTATAGTTAGGAAGAGGAATAAATGGGATTTGGAGAGAGAAGCCCATTCCATGGGCGGCAAAGTTCAACACCCGTCTCTTCCCCGGAGGAACACATTTTATCCAGCCTGAGTATTCTAGTTGAAGTATATTAGTTCACCCATCAGTAACACTTAAGTACAAATAACACCCATAACTGAAAGTTACACTCATGCGTAAAGCATAAGCCAAGCAACACCCACATGTGAAACAACATCTAAACATGGAATTAGCCATACATCAAGGAAATGAGCCACATGTAGTATATCTTACAACAAATACACCAGTTTGTGTTGTTGTATTATCTTGACAAAAGGCTAATGAAATGGGTCAAATTGACCGGTTGTGTGAGCTTAAGATTCCGCAAGGGAAAAAGATAAATCAATTTCACATAATGCCATGTTTTTGTCTCATACTCTGGCAGTGGGAGGCTGTCCCCCCCAGTCTCATCTCTGCTGGTTGGTTTGGACATTTCGGTTCGAAGCTGGTTCACCAAGGCTTTGAAGCACCCGAGCTCTCTTTGAGCTTCCAGCATCTGGTTAGGGGTCAGTGTGGCCCAGTCAGTGAAGGAAGAAGGACCATCATTGTAGTCATGTCCTTCGAGTAGTGAATTTAATGCCAGATTGAACCCAACTACGAATTGAACATGGGGTTCACACTTCCCACCTAGTGTACATGGAGTTCAATCAAAACCTGTCTCATTAGCGTAAACAAATGTAATTTTTTGGGGTTTATAGACACTAAATTTGATCTGCCAAAATGTTAAAATATTTGCATTCAGTGGAAGTTATTAAATGTTCAAAATATCTATACAGAAGGCTTGCACCATTGTATTATATATTTAGTTTGAATTGATGTCTTGAGAAATATATAAATATTTAAGGTCTATAGTATGTATAGATCTATCAGATGTTTAGAACTATTAGACTGTTTAGAGTTCTATAACTTATAAATATCTGTTGACCTCTAAAGTGTTTGGAACCTTATGTATTAATACAAATTAATAAAATTTTGATCTCATTAGTGGATTTAAATTCAGTTATTCTGTATAATTTTATTTATTAAGTACATGATCCAAGTAAGACTTTGTTCATATGAACTGAGTTTTTAGTTAAGAATGTTCACATCAATAGCTTTTATGCAGTAAAGACAAGCTTTAAGATGTGGTTATTGTTTCTTAAAGCACTGTCAAGATTTATTCTAATTTGGCTTGACTGTTCCACTAAGCTTACACTAAGTCTAAAGTGAGTTAAGCTACACTAAACAAAACTAAGCTAGGCTTCAATATCACACTGAGATATGCGAAGTTGTGACTGGAAAAGTTTATTTGCCATGAAACAGAGATACACCAAAGGTGAACTTGTGTGGAGGAAGAGAAATTAAATTTTTTCCTCTCACACCTGTGTTTTACACATGACACTATAAAACAATTAAAACAAAATCTCTCTTTCATCTTTACCTGAAATAAGTTTTTTAGAAGCCAAATATATACAGTTCTTTGCAATTATCTTTAAAATTTTCAGATTTTTTGAAGAAGGACAAAATAAACAATCTATGTAAAAGTTTGAATTTTTTAATCTCTTTTAAAAGAAGACAAAATACATAATTTTTACATATGTAGGGTTAAGTTCTTGGATATCCTTTTCAAGCCAAAAACTCCAGAGAACAGTAAGATTCTAGAGTTTTACAAATTCCATAAAATCAGTCAATGTAGTTCTAATAAAGCCTTTCTGCATAAACTGATCTTTTCCAAAGCCTTTCTAAACTATCGAAGAAGAAGAAGTCCAAAGCCTTCTTATTACCATTATACCTTCAAATATACTGCCATGTAACATGAACCTTAAATTTCTGTGAGAAATTGAATTCAACTTGAATTAAGTAGTAGATTCTACCATTATGCTAAACTTCTGCTAAACCATTCCAAGTACAACTAAACTTCTGTTGCTCAAAAGTATCAGAAAAGCCATATTTTGTATATGAAAATAGGAAAAGAATGAGAAAATCAAGTTTGATGGACCAGATATTATTAGGTGTACATTTTTGATGCCATGCATCAACCCGCCTTCAAAGATTGAGAGGCTATCCTTAAAGTGATCTGGATCTTATATGAATGAGCAGTTCTCCACCTTTTTCCTTCTTAAAACTGGCCTCCGCCCAGTGTAGGCTAAGCCCATCAGTGGCACCAGCATGCTCCTCCCTCAGGCTCTAAAATGGAAGATCTCCACCTCCCTCAAGACGTTCTAGGTTCGGCGAGCCGTGCCAACTGAGGGCTTCTTCAACGGCTGCCTTCCATCTCTCTCTTGGCCTGTCTCCTCCCAAAGGACAACCCTTTGCAACTCTTTCCCTTTCCATTCTTTCCAAATGGCCAAACCAACCTAACTGAGCTGCACCTATATTCTCGGTACCGGACAAATGCCTAGGTTTTCTCTCCTGTCTTCCAGCCATGGCTCTCAGAGGGCTCCTTTCCTGCTGGTCTTAATATCCATCAACCTCTCATGTCGCGCGGCCCTCAAGAAGGGGCGACGCAAGTCACATGGGAGTTAATTCAACTTTTAGTGCAGAATCTAGACGCCATGAAAGACCAGCAAATGGCTCTCCAAAATCAACTATTAAGTATTTCACAAAAGTACTTCTTGGGATTGTGTCAACATAAAAGCTATTCAAACTATATACATGTAAAATTCAAGGCGCCATGGGAAATAATGCAGTAATAAGGATTTGGGTCGCCTTTTGGTGACGGCCATGACATTGAACCGGTCAGTCCCTAGGAATGAAGCCCAAAAGAACCAATTAAGTAGCCAAAGCTTCATATGACCAAGTTATATGAGACATATATTTTATATAAATGAATTATAAAAAGAAAATTAGACTTGAAGAAGTGGATCTTTAATCAAGCCCTTATTTTCGTCCGTCTCAGTGCGCTTCCATTACTTAATCCCTGATTGAGAATAAAAGTGCTTCTTTTTTCCTCCATAAATGTTTGATAAAAGTTTCGACCAAAATTCTGAAATTCTTATCTTAAACTATTTTCAAAAAGCCAAAATAGAAGATAATGAGTATAATAAATCCAGGTTGCATTCTAGCGTCGTAATTAATTATGCGTTAATGAAGGAAATAAATTCACCAAAAAGATTCAGATATAAATAGATTTAAAATAAGTAATAAAATTGTTAAGCTATTAACAGTCTTGCTTCATCACCGAAATTATAAATAGATAGATTTTCTCCTTTATTTAAAACGGATGTAAAGCCATTCACGTGTCGGCCCAAGTGTTAAGAGCGGCTACAGGCGAAGCTCCGTAAATTGGTGATAAATCCTCTTATTTGCTTCTAATATGATGTCATGTTGTGTATGGCTAGTCCAGCTCTGCCCGAGTGACCATGGAGAGTTGAGCTGGGGCCGGGGTAGGTAAGAATAATGGAGTTTGGCGAAGACGAGGAGACTCGATGGCGTCGCCTCGCCATCCCCTATGTCACCAGTTACGGGACGTCGTCGCTTCAACAGTCGGTAAGCCGTCTGCTTTAGCAGAATCTTGATCTTATCCTTGAATAGTTACTCTCTAGGTTTTCTGAGCGGCTTTTTATTAACGGAAACCTTCCCTAATTTGCAGTAGGAGCTGATATGACGGAAGAATAAGGCTAACGTCGAATATGGCTTGGGGATTCGCCGCGTCGTTTGTTTACATCAGACGGACGACGCAAGTGTTTCAGTGGAAATATTTTGACGTAAATGGCGCCAGGTTATTTCTCCTGTGCTGCAGAGAGTGAGTACCACTTTCCTACCCTTTCACGTTTACAATTATAATACAATTACTTGATCGCAGTCGGTTACGGTTATGATAGATTAATTCATATGTATATTCAATTAGAATGTTACAATATTTCTGTAATTAATTACAGTTTTGTGGAAGTTTTTTTTATTTATTTTGAAGGCTCCAGTTACGGACAAAAGTCCACATCGATGCTGGGCCCTAATTGAAGTTTAGAGAATTACGAAAGGGGGAAAAAAGACGGAAAGTATTTACAAATTTTTGAGAAGGTGAAAAACGTGTCTCGTGAAATGATCCAGGTCATAGTTATTAGGAAAGACACGTGAAGGGAGAGAGTTCCAAAGCTTCTATGTGTAGGGAAAGAAGCGGATATCGAAACGGCACACCCTTGAGTTGCTGATGGCCACACAGTAATCATGTGACGCAGCAGCTTGCTGAGTATTCTGTGGTCTAACTAGTCGTGGGGGCACACGAGCAGCCAGCTCTCGGGAGCAAAAGCCAAAGTAATACCTATAGAAAAGGGAAAGTGAACCACCATTGTGGCGTAGGGCAAGGGGGTCAAGTTTGGAAGCTTGTCTGGGACGGCTTATACGTCGGATCGCTTTCGACTCAACTTTGAATGTGAATGTATTTTTCTAACTGGTGGGATACGAAATGAAAGGCATTTTGCTGTGACATAAACCTAACATACGTTAGTGGGATGTCTGATCACAATACTTTTCGTAGATTTTTCGAGTGCATTTAACACCATCCAACCTCACATAATAATGCAGAAATTGATAAACATGGATGTAAACGCAAAAGTAGTTTTATGGATTAATGAATTTTTAACACGTAGACCACAATATGTTAAATTTCTTGACACAAAATCAAAAGTCATAATCATAAACACAGGAGCTCCACAAGGTTGTGTTTTATCTCCTATTTTATTTACTCTGTATACCAGTGATTGTCGCTGCCAGGCCAATAATTCTCAACTATTTAAGTACGCTGACGATATGGCCCTTGTAAGTTTGTGTGTAAATGACGATATTAGTTACAGGGAAGAAGTACATGTTATTGATGAATTATATTTTTTTCCTTATAGTTATTGTAAAATTTTTGTGATCGATCTTGTGTCTTGTGGCACTGAATGTGTGTGATGTGATATATGAATAGAGGTAGCTGTACTTCGCTAGTTATTGAATGGAGTCTGTTCTAAAGGTGCTAATTCTGGGAAAGGGAACCATTTCACCATGTTCATCAAAATTTTACCTAAATAGAGGCCTTACATTATGTAGAGTTGCTTTTTTTTAAGCTCCTCTTACTCCCTCAAGTGGGCAAGGTTTTTAAATAGAGGGAATCTGTATGGTTATCAGCTAACAGTTGTTTTTTAATGAGACTAGAAATGTGAATCAACAAAATCTGGAACCTCATTAACGTTTAATGACATCCAGGACTAAACTGATGGAACAATATCAAGAATATTTAATGTATTTACGAGCACTTCACAGTAGTTCAAATAACATCAAACCAGTTCTTATTACCACTAGTAATACCTTTGAGCTCCTTTTTATTGTCAGCTTTCATTAGGAAAAAAAAATTTGTGATGTACTGGACAAGACAGAAGGTTCAGTACATGTCATCAGGCCCAATCTCAGCAGTATACTGGAGGCCCTGTATTTTCATAAATTGTGCATGAAGCTGCTCTTGCTCTTGTCTGCGCTCTTGTTCCATCCTCTGTGCCTCTAAGATTTAGTCTATGCTTACCTTTTCCAAAGTTGATTCCTCTTCTTTTGTGTCATCCTTAAAATATATGAAATAATTTATTGAGAATTTAATGCCAAAATTATGTTTTTCATGTGCTACTGGAAAATATCAAATAATTTATTACTAAATCATTACATATAATCATTCTTTTAGTTCTGATTCTATGAATGACATTTCAGCACAACATTTATAAAGGAGAAATTAAGGTGTGATCAAACCAATACATAAAGAACTCACAATCTCTCCAAGTAATACAACATTTTCTCCACGAATAACAAAGACTCCACGTTCAATATCTCCATATCGGTTTCCCACATGGATACGTTCTATGGTACGATGGAGGACCAAATTAGCAAACTGATCAACACTGCGCAAGTAGCCAATGAGTGTTCTTCCATCTCGCAAGTATACCATTAACTTTTCTGTAAAGAAATGATACTTTATTAGAAATTTTTTTTTGTGAAGTATCAGTCTTTTGGAAGTAATGAATTCATTAGTTAATTATCATTTATCTTTTTATTTTACTTTGATCCATTTTCCATTTCTATTGAGGTTAGGCCATGTGCACAATGAATACAAATAAATGATACATATTCTCAGCTTTTGGTTGAAAATGAAACTAGCTTCTTCTCTACTAAGTAAATTGCTCTTCATCTATTCACTGTACACACCATGTTGAGGTATTATATAGGACAGAGGTTTTCAAACTTTCAGAGGCCATGTAACCCTCTCAGTCTCAAGAAATATCCCATTAATCCTCATTAAGCTGTCTCCAGTATGCTTCTCACAGTATGGAGTAAGGTAACTCAGAATAACCTCCATGCATTTCTGTATTCGTCCAGCTCCTCACACAATGCTAACACTCATGTCACCCATACATTTCCTAATCTTACCCTTCTTTGTCACCTTTATCTCCAGTTTCCCTTTCCTTCTCTTTAACATCATTTCACCATTGTTGTGACCCTTGTATTTTTTTTCTGTAGCTTCCTTTATTTCATACTTGCTCCTTCATATCTTAGTTTTCAGTGTTAGGTTATTTTGGGCCTCTAGGAAAATTTAGGTAATGTTTTCATGTATTTTTTTTAATACAAGAATAATGTATTTTCACATTATTTAACGGTTTCATAGGGCCATATTTTTGTGGAGCCAATTGCCCCATGAACGATAAAAACAAATCCAAATTTTTCTCTTCCAGAATATAGCCTTATCATAGATTATGTAGGAAGATATCCAAAAAAGTAGTGTACTTTCCTTCCTATTGGTGTGGGAGGTGAAAAGTGGATGGGAAAGGACTCTGGCTGGCATTATAGATCTTTCTTATTTATGTAAGTATGTGACGATTATCTTTTCTTTCAGGTGATATTTCATTCCACATACTGTACACCTTAACTCATTACTACATGATTTCACACATCACATACATATTTACTTAGTTTTATTTATTTTATACACATCAGTACTACATCTTTACATATTTAAACATAGATTATTATTTACAGGATTGAATGGAAAAACCTTTTCTTAAAAACATAAGCAGTAATACAAGAGAAATTGTTTCTTTTACTGTAAAGTTGTTTAAAATGAATGTTACGTAAATCTGACTTTCTGCCATAATGATGCCGTTGCAGAACTTTTGATGATTCGTTGGTGACTGTTACTGTTATTTTTTCCAGCAGTGTTCATAGGTTGCTAGTGACATGTATGGATAAGGTGTTAAATCATATACATTAGCAGGAAATTGAATACGAGTTGCAAAATACCAAAACTATGCTTCTAGTTTGTATCATAACCTTCTGTTGCACCATGGTGGTGGTGGAGAGCCTAAAAGCGATTTATCCCACATTCTTCCTCATTTTGTTTTCCCCACCATCAGTTTCATTTTTGCAGCATAAGAAAAAATTTACAGATTATCACCCAGGTGTTCCTGTATTCTTGCAACAGTAAAAATGCAGTTAATATAAATTATCAATCAGCGTAACAGTAAAATCATAGTAACCATAAATTGAATTACATCGAATAAGGTGATAGTAGTTATGTATAACAAATGTGGGATTAATTAGTGTAAAAGTAAGTGAACAAAGGCTTTAAGAAAAATAGCAAAAAGAAAAAGCATAACATAGTTGCTGAAATCATAGTAGAAATATACGAACATTATATTTGTTTTGTGCTCTACGGTCTTATTGTTTACATTGTTATGTTGGTGTTGCATTTTCATGAGTGTGACGAATATTCTGAATAGAATATTAAACATACAAGATAATTCATGACTGCTAGGGCGATGAGGTTAGCTTCTTAGACATTGATGACTTTTTACAAGTGTAGTACCTGCTTTTAGATGAATCAATCCTAGTTTTCATGATATACTACAGTCGCCCAATTTAATATCATTCAATATGACAATTAGGTAAAAGTCCTCTGCTGGCATTTCTTTAATCACAACGAATTTTTCAGAGCGCCGAAAATATAAATAGCCATTTGCTAAAGCTAATGGCGATGCGGAGTGAAACTAGGCAATTACCATTGTTCTAATCCCACAGTTTCCTCCTACTTCCAAACCTCGCCCACTTTGTGTGGATTCCAATCTTCAGGAAGTATTTTTGGAGGTATGGGTAAAACCCACATTCTGTATCATCTCTATAGGATAAGGAATCCATTGATACCACTTTTGTCAACACCAGTTACCTAAAAACACGTGCACCTTCCTTTTGACATAATACCACATACGACACAGTAATTCAAGGGAGGGAACATATAGTGTCATGAACATATACCCACTAATTACTGCCCTACTTTTTTATTTCTGACGTACTATCTAATTCATCGAAGAGTTGCGCTGTGCCTGGTATAGTATTCATAGTCGTTACATATGGGAGTCAACCTCCACCAGCATGCCACCACACTGTCTCGTTGGTCCCCAATGATTTGTTTGGAAGGATACGAACCTTAACTTATTTACGGGGATGAAATTGTTTCGAAAGATACGAGCCTATTTATATTTATCAAACGCTAAATGTCTAAATATTTATGGCATTTGTACTAGTATGGATTGCTTTTAGCCATCTTCTTAAAAGGCTATTTTCTATTTAAAACTAGAATACTTAATGCATTAGTACCAGTATGGACTATTTCAAACCTTTTCAGGGAGGCAGTGATGGAATGTGCAAGAGATGCATGTGGCATGAGAAAGGTGGGAGGTGGGCAGATTAGGAAG
>JAYMFT010062302.1:0-14867 GCA_038088735.1 Panulirus argus | reverse complement strand
TATATATATATATATGAAACTGTCCTGGTGTTACTGAGGGCCTTTCTAAAGGCTACTTCAGTCACAGGAAAATGTAGACTCCTTTGCAATGAAGAGTTCTTTGAGGAGACTTCATTCCCAGTGATACAGCCTAACCAAAGAGTAGTACTACTACTAAGATTAAAAAGGAAACAATTTAACTGTTTATAGTCTACTTTTGAAAAGTTATAAAACTTTAGTCTTTTTTGAAGTTTACAGCGAAGTATACTTTTTGTAAACTGGTTGTTTTTATCTCTTTGAGACACATATACAGCCTTATTAACTCACACATTAACACAAGAAAAAGTTTAAGTCTTTAAGAACCAAAATATTACTAAAATAACAAAAAGGCTACGGACACAAAAAGTCCCAACGAGTTACTTATAAAACAGAGTCTGCTGACTTACTATATTCATTTTCACAAACAAAAGAAAATGATATATACTTACTAACTTACGTTTGAATCAAGCTAAAAATTTTCAAACTTAAATCTTACTAAGAACTAAGCAAATACATACCAGCCCTACATACCGACCCCACATACCAACCTAATTTCCAGTAAAAGCACAAAAGTCTACGGCATTAACAACATATATTTCACTAACATATAAAGCCTATGAACTTACGAGCGCTATTTCTAGAAACAAAATTTCTATGGAATTAACAAAATTCATCTCATTGAAAGTATGAAACGATAATATTCAATACTCTAAAACCTCCATATAACTACAATAAACAAAAATGGCCACGAATTCATAAACCTATATAAATGACAAACATTACAAGTTATGATTTCGGATACACATATTTCCCATAAACGGCAAAATGTGTACAGAATTATTTACCAGCATTTCACAAAAATAACTAAAAACGTGAATGTACATATAAAATCGGCTTTGACAAGAAAAACTCGAAATGTATGGAAGTGAGAACTAATAATTTACCCATCGTCGACAAACCTGTATTTTACAAATATAAGTTTACGGGTTTAGGGATCCATATTGAAAAACAAAAAAGCCAAAAAACTTAATTCAAATTTCAGAAATGCAAGGAAGGGGCTCGGGAGCCACTGTTAGGTAGCTGCTGAAAAGCCACGAATATCTTTCTTGATTACTGACTCATGGACCAAGATTTATGGGCTACAGAGTTTGGGAGGTGGTCGTTGGAGGGTGTTCTTTTGGAGCGTGGACCGGCGGAGCAGGAGGTTTGTGAGGTGAAAACCCTGGGAGGGATTTCTTGAAGGGTTCTAAGGAGTGAGGTTATCAAGAGATACTTATATAATGGAAAATGGGAACATTACAGTACCTAAATCTCAACCCATGTGCGTTTTCTTTTCACAATGTGTGGTTTCATCTATTCACAAAATCTGACTTGGACACAAAATTCACCATGTTCACTGAACGAAACTTGACTAAAACAGCAGAAAAATTCATTAACTTATCACGACCCATCTCTTCCGTAATATTAAAAATTTTCTGGAGGTACCAGCCCTCATATACCACGCACGTAACAGACCACATTTCATGAATAAAACTTGCGATTTTATCAACCCACACATGAAAAATAAATAAAGAAGACTACATCCTTAGCAAAGTAAGTTATCTCTAATAAATGAGAAAGTCTATGGACATACTAGCCCATATATCCTTAAGTCTGAAAAAGTCTACGGACGGACCAACCCATATTTCCAAACGAAAGGTCTATAGTCTTCCCAACCCACCTTTCATTAGCAAGAACTAAAGAATTTAAGGCTTTGATCCTACTTCCCTGGGATTACATCCTCTCCTCTGCTAATGTTTCGACTGTTGAACTGCATCTTACATTACGGGAGCTTAAGCATAAACGTTAGTTTGTGAGTACATCTATGAACGTGTTCTCTCTCTGTCCGTCCTTCCGTTTGCCTGTCTATATAATTCTTCATAGAGTGGGTCACGCGGTCCATACCATAAAACTCTGCGGTAAAGCCTTCCCTTACTATAACTGGCTATTGATCGACGTCCCAAAGCCACTATCTATAAGATAGTATGGCTTCTTAAGCCGGGGGATCTCGCAAATGGACGCTCCTCTCTTACATGTAACTTTTATGTGTGGTGAAGGAGGATGGGGCCGCTGCAGAACTGACTCTTGTCATAAAAACGGGATTTCATATATAACAGATAGCTGTGAAGTAGAAAATAAAAAAGAAGATATTGTTTGTCTATGATTTGAATTCTACAATACTGGATATGTCTTAAACTAATTTCAACAGATCCTATCATACCTATGGGATATACTGATTTATCTAAGCATTATATTTGTAGCTTAATTACACACGAGGCTTATAGTGTACAGATAGCTTCAGTGTAAAATGTTGCTGATTTACGATATATTTTACAAAGTAAGGCGTTTCAATGACCTGTCCTGTTTATTGGTCAGGTCAGGTCAAGTGATGTTGGGGATTCAGGTTAGTGTTACGAAGATTTTGTTAGTGGCTCTTTAGTATACAGTATTGAGATACCTCACCTGCATGTTGCTGGTGAGCCCAACGATGTAGTTGGTGATCCTCACATTATACAGGAAGGGGACTTAGGACTTCACCTGCAGGTACATAATACAGTAGGGAGACTCAGGACCTCACCTGCAGGTTGGTGAGGCCGATGATGTTGTTGGTGATGTGTTTGATCCACTGGGACAACATGGCCGCGTCCTGGCAGTGGACAACCCCCGTGCTGATGCCGTTGATTCCCCTCACCTCGAAGGCCTGTGGTCTCAGCTTGTCCGTGCCGAAGATGTACCGCGTGATGTACGCCATCATGAGGGGCACTGGGGAGATACAGCGACACAACACACACACACACACACACACACACAAAGACACGGGTTAGTCCAAGTGTTACGGTGGGGGAAGAGGGACGACAGATTCTGAGAAAATGGGAAGCTAAGTTCTGGGAGAAGTTAAAAAAGTGAAGACATATTTTCAGATATAACCATAGATTTTCTTCCTTATTTTGGAGGAATGGAGAGGTTATATATCAGGGTTATAATTCACTTAGGCCATTTATTAATACCTTTTCCAAACGATCAGGCCAGGGAGTTAAGGGGGATTTATTGGTCAATAAAGAATGGAGTGTGGGTTGCCTTCACTCCAAACACACCGACTACTCACCTGTAACGATATCCACCCACTGCTTCTCCACCTTCGGTCCGTTGGGCGTGGTGTTGGCGGTGGAGGTGTTGGTGGTGGTCGTAGTGTTGGAGATGTCGTTGGGGGCGTTCTTGGAGATCACCTCATTCCGGCTGTTATTGACTTTGTTGAGGTTATTAGTTGTTGTGCTTTTGTTGGAGGGGGATGAGGAGTCGGTGGTGGTGACGGTGGTGGTGCTGTTGTTGGAGACCATGGAGTCCGTCTGGTCGTTGTTGGAGATCTTGTGGTTGCTGATCTTGGCGGAGGTCGGGGTGTTGGAGGAAGGGGTGGTGGGGGTAGTTGGGTTGGAGGGGGACCGCCAGCCGTCCTCTGGCCTCAGCTGCGACGTGGTGCTCTCTGTGGTCGAGCTGGTCGTGTCTGTCCGCCCGCGACGGGCACAGCCAGGGAGGCAAGAACAAAGACGGGTTTAGTACACAGTATCTGATTCTCTCTCTCTCTCTCTCTCTCTCTCTCTCTCTCTGTTTCTCATCTATCACCAGTCTATCCATCTATTTATCTATCTATCTATCTATCTACCTATCTATCTGTCATTATCACCAGTCTATCTGTCTATCTACCTATCTATCTATCTGTCATCTATCACCAGTCTATCTATCATATGTATCTAACTATCTATCCATCTGTCTCTTTACTTGTCTATCTGTCTATCAATCTGTCTATTTTCTGCCATCTATCACCAGTCTATCTGTCATATCCACTACTTTGTCTGTCATCAATAACTCCGTTCTCATGTCTCTGTCTTATGTGACGGTGGCCAGACCGAAATGGAAGACGGAACAGACGTGGAACAGACAGAAACGTGGGGGAGGAGGACAGAAGCGAGGGAAGGGGAAATGGAAAAGAGAAAAGGAGGAGAGGAAGAAGAGGAAAGAGTAGGAGATGAATAGGGCAAATAGAAGAGAGACTTAAGTAAGGACTGATATAAAAGACACTCAGTGAGATGTGAGAGTGTAAGAGAAGAAGAAGAAGAAGAAGAAGAAGAAGAAGAAGAAGAAGAGGGAAGAAGGAAGTAATGAAAGACGGGCTCAAAGAAGGGAAAAGATAAGTTAAAGAAGAAGTGGAGCGAGAGAAATGAAATAGTGAAGAAAAAGAAAGAGCGAGAGGGAGAGAGAGAAAAGGCCAAAACCCCTTCACTTCTACAGGTCAGACTTTCAGGATTTTCACACACGGAAAATTTGTCACAGTTTTAGCGTGGGGAGAGCGACGGTTCCCTCAGCCCAAAGTGGAAAAAATAATCCCGTATTTTTGAGTGGGATTAACTGGTCTGATTGTTAAGGGACAACTCCCTCGACCTGGGAAGGCTCAGCCAATCCGACTGATAGGACTGCTAAACTGAGTTAATGGACTCGCAGTTTTCGGTATAATCTGGCGTGGTATTTACAGGGAAAGGGTTCAGACATTTCTGTTGGTGAGTCAAGACAATAATCATATATATATATATATGCGGAAAAAAGACACGGGATTCTGAGCGCTTTCGTATATAAACACATCTTCAGAGAAGACATATACACAGAGAAGAAGGAACAAGGTTGTCAACTGACATAAGTGAGAGAAAAAGTTGGTCCAGGTGTCACCATGACCCTTCCTTTACCTGAGTCTTGACCTGACCTCATATGTATATATATATATATATATATATATATATATATATATATATATATATATGGACAACGGAGGAGACATATCGCCGTTGAAACTGACCCTTGTAAACAGCCTTAATACACTGCACACAAACAGCTCTTCATGAAAAATAAACATAAATGCGGCTTTCTAAATAAAGACACTAATGACAATCCTCCAAATAAGCCATCTGATAACAGCCCCTTTTGTAAACAGCCGCTCTAAACAGGCCTTCAAAAAAAAACAGCCATCGAAAAACATCCCAGGCAGACAGACTCCTCGAAGACGGCCCTTAAAAAAAAAAAAAAAGGGGGGAACCTTAGACACTAGCCCTTGACAGCCGCCCTTAAAAACACTTTGGCTGTACATTTCCTCTCTTCCACCGACCTGGACTTTCGGGCCAACATTTCAACTATTTCTCCTCTTTGTTTACATTTCTGTTCCGCATCCAGCCACACCAGCTGCGTCTGCTCCATCCTTTTCTGCTTTCAGCAATTCTTTTGTTCTTTTTCTTTCTATTTACTAGTGTTTCTGTCTACTAGTCTATCTATCTATCGATCTCTCTATCTATCTAGCTTTGTATCTATCTATCTATCTATCTATCTATCTATCTATCTATCTATCTATCTATCTGTCTGTCTGTCCCTCTGTCTGTCTATCTATCTATCTGTCTTTTTATTTTTTCATCTTTCTATCTATATCTATCAAATATTTATTTCGACATACCTATCTGTCTATTTATCTATCTATCTAGCAAGCTAGCTATCTGATCATCTCTCTATCTAAATATCTCTCCATCTATATAACCACTGTGTTTACTCTGCAGTTCCTTTATGACACGTTCAAGATTGTCTCAGATCTATCCGTCTCCAATCCATTCCATCATATTTCTCTCTCCAATTTCCTATCCTTATATAAGGTATCTTTTCAGTTCAGTTGTATGCTTTCCCTGTGCCTTTAAAGCTATCTTTAAAGGTCCCGTATCTTTCCTCTAACACAAAAACAAAAAAAATGGATGTTCACAGGCTTATTTCACAGCTGAAGTCGGGATTAATCGCTGCCTATAATTAAAAAGGCATGTAAGGTCGTTAAGCCCTAAGGTAGCTAAAGGGAAAATGAACCTTAGCTGTAGACGTTTGAGTATTGGGGTGTCAATATTTTCATCCCAGGATGACAGACAGCGCAGTAAGACGGTCTGAGTTAACGCTAAGGTTTGCAGAATAAAAACTTTACTGCATCCGAGTCTCAGGGACTCAAAACTAAGCTTATGAAGGCAGTAAAGTCCCAGAGTTAAGGTTATGTGGGCGCCTAAGACAAGGGAAGATGTATTACGCACAATTCAGCCTACGAAAGCAGCTAAGCCCCAAAACTAAGCGGAAGAGGTTTTTATCTGAGACTAAGAAAAAAAGGCAGCTCAGGCCCATATCTAAGCTTTTAAAGACAGCCAGAGACCAAAATGTTAAGCTTATAAAAGTATCGAACACCCAAAATTAAGCTTACACAGACAACCAAGACCGAAAATGTTAAGCTTATAGGGGCACCTAACACCCAAAATCAAGCTTATAAAGACAACTAAGACCGAAAATGCTAAGTTTATTATAACAGCATCTAACACCCAGAATTAAGCTTACACAGGCAACCAAGTCCGAAAATGTTAAGCTTATAAGGGCTCCTAACACCCAAACTTAAGCTTCTGAAGGCACACACAGAAAGCTAAGCGTACCCGCGCAGCTGCACGTCACATGTGGATCCTTGTCTGGAGAAAAGACAGAAAAAGAAGAACTCAGAACACAAAAGGTGGACCAAGTCAATATCTTTTTCGTACGGGAGAAGTTCGTCAATAGGAATAGCCTTCGTAGCCATGGTGGCTCGGGTAGGATCAGGGGAATGTCAGTGGCAGAGGACTGCATTATCCCCTTAAAGGGTGCCAGGCCAGGTGCCATAAATGAGTGCCAAGCCTGGCATGAATAGTGCCTGAAGTGGTAAGGTAAACAGAGAGTCCAACAGAGGCTCAGTTACAGAAATGACGAAGAGTTTAGCTTACTAAAGTCAAAGAAAGATTTGGCGTTAAACTGTGAAATTCGCCAACTGGTGGAGGTAAACAGAGGGATGGTAAGATGGGGCTCAGTTCTGGCTTACTCTTACCTATGATATTCATACATGGGGCGAAAAACGAGTCTAAGATTGAGGTAAATTAAGAGAGATATGATGAGGCTCGGTTCTAACTTACTCTTACTTTTGATATTCATACATGAGGCGAAAAACGAGTCTAAGTTATATCATTACCAGTTCTCTGCTGGAGAAATATTATCATGATAAGATTTAAGAAAAGCAGTAACTAGAATACACTTAAAATATGATCAGTGGAACGGTGAATGATGGATCACGGTGCAAGACTTCTGTATAATAATGCACTTTGGAAGGGTAAGGAAGAACGTGGATACGAATTTTTCAAATAGAAATGAAATTACAGAAGTTAAGGGAAGAGAGAAAAAATATAAGAACGCGTCTAAGGAACCATTGTGAAGGCACAAAGCCAGTAAACAATACAGAGAGAACAAAGTAATGCAATTCGTCTCTCGAAAATCTGATTACACCACGAGAGAAACAATAAGTGTGGTTTGTAAATCACTAGCTATACCAAGAGAAAGACATGAAATATGCTTTTGGCACTTCAGGCAAATACGAAACTTCAGAAAGGTCAAGAGAAAAAGGTTCAGCGAAGGGGAGTGACATTCAGACGACGACAGATGACCTTGCTGAGGATAAATCAACAGAATTAGCCGAGAAACAAAGGGGCAAATATTCCCATCGAAAGCTAACAGAAGCGCTGAACGTACCGGATAAATTCGACAACATCTGGCACAAAGCTCCCTTCACTATGAAGAGGAACAGCTGCAAAAACTAGAAGTATACAGGACGGTAAACAACTTGAGTTCCAACGCGAGGGGGAGAAAAAAATCCCCTGACACGCTAATTGGACCGGGCTGCCTATACGCTATCTGCGCAAAAACCAATCAGATGATTCAAGGGAAAAAAAAACAAACTAGGATTCACTTCCGCTCAGCAGGGCCATCATGCCTAGCCCCCAGGGAAGTAGGGAGTCCCTGCCCTCTGCTCAGGGGAAGCAGGGTGTCCCTGCCGCTCGCCAGGCAGTAGTGTTCAAGACCCTCTTCCTGCAGGATGAACTCCCACAAGAGGCGCAGTTTGGCTTTATGTTCCAGTCCAGCCCCATGGAAATGTAAACAGAGTTAGAAGATAAATTAGGTGACTAAATTGAAAGATATATATATATATATATATATATATATATATATATATATATATATATATATATATATCATCGTCAAAGGATGGAAAGGAGTATGTTCTCTTCAAGGGACTTCTCATTCCGATGGAGTCCACGATTTCCATGTCCTGGAATGGGGTATAGCCTCCCTGGAAGGCTTCATCAGACCTGTCGGTGGTGTCCCCACGTCCCCGGACGTGGACACACCACTGGGGAATCGCAAACAGTCACAAGCTGTCCACTGGCTAAGCCTGGCACCACTGAGGTGCTTAATCCTAAGCCTTAGTTGGTGCCTTGTTGATGTACCAGGCAATAGGAGGAATCAACACCACCTACGTGATGAGACGCGTTCCTCTCCGTCCACCTGTGTTAGGGAGATCGAGTCTAAGCCAATGGATTAGGAGGCAGCGACACTAACCCACTGCACCACCGAAGCGTTTTAGAGAGAGAGAGATTTCCATTAGCTTGTCAGAGAACATTAAAAAATCCAGAAGATGACGTTTGCCAAAGATAACAGGTTCTCCTACTCGTTGCTTTTATCCGTCAGCTCTGGCCACATTACCCGATACGGTTAGGATCTCACTCGGGCATTATAAATATCAGTGATAATAGCACAGATACTTTATGACGAGAAACAGAGCGTCCAGGGTAAACCATGGATGTGAGCGGATGCGGCCTTTCTTCGTCTGTTTTCCTGGCGCTACCTCGCTGAAGCAGGGGGTGGCGATGCTGTTTCCTGTGGGGCGGGGTGGTGTCGGGAATGGATGGAGGCGAGCAAGTATGACTATGTACATGTGTATATGTGTATATGCATGTGTATGTGTATGTTTATGTACGTATGTGCAAATATATGTGTGTGTATGTATATTTACGTGTACGCACGTATATATGGATATATGTGCATGTGAGTGGATGTGTCTTTCTTCGTCTGTTTCCTGGCGCTACCTCGCTAACGCGGGAAACGGCGATCAAGTATTACAAATAAAACAAATGATACAATCTGTTATCACATTGGAGGAAAAGCAAAATATCCATGACACAAACATCATCTCACAGCCCATAAATCAGGAGGGTCAGCACAGAATTTCACAGCTCAAAAATAAGGCTATACACAAGTTAACTTTACTCTTCCAAAAGAAAAATAAATGAATAAATAAGTAAATAAATAAATAGATAGATAGATAAATAAAAAATCAGATACATTAAAGAACCTCATGGCCTAGTAATCAGGAGACACACAGAACACATCCACAACCCAAAAATCATGAGACAAATCAGTCATCTCAACAGCCCAGTAGAACAGGCATGTGGAAAAGACTTCACAGCCCCAAACCCCTTGAGAGCAAAATAGGGCAAAACGCACAAACATAAACTGAGCAGATCGACTTTAGGATATTAATTGGCAGACGGTAAACAATAGATCTGGGCTTAACTGGCCCTGGCCTTTTGTTTCTGACCAGCAATTGACCTCACTCGAGGAGAGTCCGCTGGGGGTGGGGTGTGGAGGGGTGGTTCGACCTATTGTTACCCAACGAGCAGCTTTGGAAACCTCGAGGTCCAAAATTAGCCAACCGCCGGTACTGGTTCCATATGCTCATTGCATGGAAGGAGGTCATGGAGTGTGTCATGCGCGTTACGGATGGCACGGCTGACCGTGATGATTGGTGTCGGTCGTGCGTCTGACGATTGGCCGCAATGATTCGTTTGGTTATCTCACGTCTCTTACGTAAGGTCGAACGTCAAAGATAGGGAGGGGGAAAAAAAAGAAAGGGATTTGGACAAGAAAAGAATAGGTGTACATAACCAAAAGACAACTAGTAATATGAATCCATAGTTAACTACAAACTCACTCTCTCTCTCTCTCTCTTCTCTCTCTCTCTCTCTCTCTCTCTCTCTCTCTCTCAAAATTTTGAAAGATTTTCTTGGCGCATGTAGACGAAGAAAATCAATATATAGATAAACCAGATCTTTTCAAAAACATGATAGGGGGTTGATAACAACATTAACAACTGTTGTTCTATTAATAATTTTTCCCATTATTCCTTTAACACCCCCTATAAAAAAAAAAAAGAGCTGACCTGGTATTTCCTAATGCATAAGTAGTGTTGTAACTACGCAATCACCCTATTGGTCTGCTTGAGACAAGACTCAGCCTCTCTCGCAACTATGTGACAACAAGCGAAATGCAGATTTAACAAAAAAAAAACTTAGATTTCCTAAATCTCGAAGACTTCGGAGTCTATATTTCAAAAGGTTACGAACACCAAATTTCTAAAAAAATACCCTTCGGAGTCCGCAGACTTCCAAGTCCTTAATCTGGAAGAGTCTGTGGTACCCAACACCATAAAGTCTCTCCATTCCTAGGATTTAAATGCTTTAAACTCCTACTAGATTATAATTTCTTTCTAAATTCTCAATTTCAAAGACTTCACAGTCCCAAACCTCAAAGGCTTTCGTAGTCGGAAATCTTAAAGACTTCCAAGACCAAGAGTCATAAAAGACTTGGAAGCCTTAAGTCTTCATGACTTGGAAGTCTTAACCCTGGAACGTAAACTGTGTCTTGTGTGGTCTCTCTCAGAAGAAACTGACACTCGATATCCGGGACACATTACTCGATCACATACACTGTTTAGATCATGCATTCTAACTTGTAGTAACGGGAAAGAACCGCTGGAAAGACATTGTAACTCATGGAAGAGCAAATCCAAACCGAAAGGAACTAAACTGGAAGGAATTTCACCCGTTCTAACTTGTGGTGTCAGGACGCAGATCTTCAATCCAGGATTCTTGAAAAAAAAGAATTAATGCAAAAGAGGTAATATATCCATAAATTATGGTGATTACATTAAATCCTGGTGTAATATACTATATTATAATGTGGCATACGCTCAAAAAACACAAAAAAATTAAAAGCCTAGCCGAAAACTGCATGAAATACTTTTCACTCGCCTTAACAAACTCCTTTCTCAATGGCGTTTCGCTTCACTAAGTTAAACAGCAAGAAACAGCCACTGTAGTTAGGTTGCCTCGTAATGACTGCAACCATTTGCTTTTAACACGGCAGCCAATTGTCACAAAGTTCTTAACCCAGTCTTATCACAGCTCGCTGGAGCGAAGCAATGGGTCGTATGAGTGAAATAACAGGAGTGTGCGTTGCTGTAAGCCGCCTAGGGCGAGAGCTGATGGCAAACTACAGTCGTTCTTGAGCACGATAGCACAAACCACCGGGTCGTGCCCTCGTGGTCAAGGGTCGTAGCGTCGTCTTTAAGGAGCTGACTCGCAGAAGAAGGACGCCAGACGAGATCCTGCCATTAAGAAGGACCATTTCAAGCACACACGGGGAACTTTATGCTGTATATTGCCCCCAAAGCAACGTACAGCAAGACCTGTCTAACACCTACAGAGGTCAGCAACTGGTCGACGGTGAGGTTAACGAGTAAAACTTCTGGAAGGTAATCCAACCCTGAACACAGTTACCATAATGCTTTGTCAACTGTCTCGGTGATTAAGGAACTCATTTCGTATGCCCGTTTAATTAAATGCTTAATTAGCATTTTTATAATTCTCTTTGTGATATTGATTATGACAATAAATTGAAGTTTAGATATGCAAATATGACCTAACGCACCGTATAGCATATATGCTCGCTTAAATTTCACTAAAGAGAATCCATTCATACAATGAATGCATTTCAGTAAAGCAAACAAATTCATACACCAAATACTTTTCAAAAGAATAAATTCATACACTGAATACATTTCAACAGAATAAATTCATATATAGAATATATTTCAGTGAAGAAAATATTTTCATAGTGAAAATATTTGATAGAATAAATTCATACATTGAATATATTTCAATAAAGATATTGAATTCATACACAGAATACATTTCGATAGAATAAATTCTTACACTGAATACATTTCAATAAGGATAATATTTCATACATCGCCTCTGGCTGGATTATCAGACAGGTAACTTATTTCCTCAATAAACATTTGACTTAGGGGATAAAAATTTTCTCTTCGTTTACTGCGATATTGCAGCCTACACAAGTTAGCCCTAAGTTATGCTCCTGACCAAGTCTTGGGAGAGAAGTGTCCTTAATAAGAACTTTTTTCTGGTCAGTGAGTGAGTTCCACTTTCATCTGGGCTCCGATCGCGAATGCTCAGTGCGCCGTAAGAAAGACGCATGCGGTATATTAAGCAGCTCCATCGCAGTAATGGACGCCTGCGGTACACAGTATATTACAAGCTCTCAATACATTCAAAGATGTATCGTTATCTTTGCAAGCCTGATAATCTTATTGCAATGGCACAGATCTAAAGGGACTGGAGGGACACAAACGTACGAGACTATTTAAGGGTCATAGTCTTTGTAAAGATTACAGTTTCGGGTGTTTATTACTGGTGTAGATTTGTGTGATGGTGAGGATTCCAACTTAAGGACTGTGCCTGAGAGTGATGCACTGTTTACCAAATGTGCATCAGTAGACCTCAGACCCCCAAGGATCGTCGCCATAATGTACTGCTTAGTTTGTATGTAAGCAAGGTAGCGCCAGGAACAAAGAAAGGACGTATCTGCTCACATCTATTCTCTAGCTGACGTGTGTAATGCACTGATACCACAAGAAGTCCCTTTCCACAATCAGGCCCCACTAACCTTTCCATGGTTTACCACAGACGCTTCACATGCCCTGGTTCAGTCCATTGACAGAATGTCGACCCAAGTATAACACATCATTCCAATTTAATCTATCCCGTGCACGCCTCTCTCCCTCCTGCACGTTCAGACCCTGATTGCTCAAAATCTTTTTTCATTGCATCCATCTATCTCCAGTTTGGTCTCCCCGTTCTCCTTGTTCCCTGCACTTCTGTCAGTTTTTCTTCTCTTATTTTCTTCTCATGTCCAAACCATTTCAACACAACCTATTCAGCTCTCCTATTCACACTCTTTATATTACTACACATCTCTCTTACCCTTTCATTTCTTACTCGATCAAACCACCTTACACCACATAATGTCTTCAAACGTTTCGTTTCCAGCACATCCACCCTCCTCCGTACAACTCTATCTAGAGCCTATACCTCATATCCCTATGATATTGATGGAACTACTATTCCTTAAAACATACCCATTTTTGTCCTCTGAGATGACGATCTCTCTTTCCATACATTCTTCAGCGCTCCCAGAACCTTTGCTCCCTCACACACCCTACGATTTCCTTCCGCTATCATGGTTCCATTCGTTACCATGTCCACTCCCAGGTTTGTAAAACACTTCACTCCCTCCAAGTTTTCTCTGTTCAAACTCAAACCCCAGTTAACTTGTCCCTTAATATTGCTACATCTAGAAGCATTTTATTTTTTTTCACAGTCACTTTCACCTCCTTACACATACTTTTCCAAGCTAGATCACCAGCTTCTGCAGTTTCTCACTCGAATCCGCCACCAGTGCTGTATCATTGGCGAACAACAATTGACTCACTTCCCAGGCTCTCTCATCCCCCAGTTTGCATAACTGGCGAACAGGGGCAGATGGTAAAAGATGAAGGAGAAATGGGTCATAAGAACAGTAAATAGCACCACAGAAGATGAAGACACACACACACACACACACACACACACCACAGGGGACGCCTGCAGGAGGGACATTACCGTCATTCTTGTTGAGGAAGGGCGTGGCGGCCTTGTAGTGCCGCACCGTCAGTAGGACCTCGTCCCCCGCCTGCCGCAGCTCGCTGACCGCCTCGTCGTGGGTGCACCGCAGCAGCGACTGGTTGTTCACTGTTCAGGACACCAACATAAATATGTGAGACAGACGACATAAAGTAACATACCATACATAACGTTAATATCTTTTAATGTAATTTATGTGGTAGAGAGATGCTAGTAATTATATTGATGGTCATCATGGCAAATGAGGATAATCTTTTCTACAGAATTATATTATTCATGCACAAATGTAAACTCCCGTTTCCCCAAGGTGTATATATGTATATATATTGCTGAGTGTCATAATACAGTAGGCGTGAGGGATACGTCACAGGACTAGAAGGCTCGTGGCATCAGAGAAGGATATGTCGGTCCTGTGGGAATTGGGTGGTTATGGGCTGGGGAGATCCTTCTCTGTCTTCCTCATAGTCTCTCCCTCTCCCCAGTGGTACTTCTCAACCCCATTCATTTCTTCCCCAGGGTCTTCCTCAAAGTATCACCCCCGTTTCTTCTTCTCCCCTTGGCAACAGCTTTATCTCCCCTACTGCATTCACCCCCAGATATCAGCCAATTACTTCACCTGTCTCCTATGCCACTCTCCTTCAGTCTTCACCTTCTCCCCGGCCTTCTGCACTTCCTATATCCTTCTCCCCACTTCCCCATCTCCCCAAGTTAAGCTCCCCAGCTCAACACGAGGAACAACTCCAAGTCTCCACGACAGTGTCACTCTATCATACCTCATAACTCCAAATCACTCAATATCATTTCGTTCGAAAAGCTTTCACATTCTCTCCTAAAAAAGAAAAAAATAATGATGAATCCGTTCTCGGTACCACGAGCAATCAGAAAGAAAAGTATCAGTTCTATTTAATAAGAACGAAAAAAAGTATATGGATTTTTTTAGTTCCATTTAATAGCTTTAAACTCAACTAAAGCACTGGGCACTTGTCATAAAAGTTAACTAAATCATGGAATATATATATATATATATATATATATATATATATATATATATATATATATATATATATATATATATAT
>JAYMFT010062301.1:2500-29300 GCA_038088735.1 Panulirus argus | reverse complement strand
ATATATATATATATATATATATATATATATATATATATATATATATATATATATATATATGCCGTACGGGGTGGTAGTTTTACCCGCGTTTGTGTGTGAGTTCCAGTAACTACTGTTTTACATATATGTGATCTTTAGACAGACTTAGAAAATATAAATCTGACTATTCAGTAACAAAGGTAATTCAAGGGTACACCTTCCTTTCCATGTTTCCAGTTCGCCTTGATTCGCAGTAACAGACCCGCAAGAAGAAAATCATAATGAAGATGTGATCGCTTTGTCTCTTTATTCCTTAGTTTCTTGTTGGTAATTTTTTTAATAGTTGCTTTTTAGATATATGGATTTTGACAAAGTAAACAATGATCGTTTTTTTTTTATTGAAGCGAAATGTGGTTTGTGGTTTGTTTCGAAATTGCATTTGATAGCTTTACTCTGGTTCGAGTCTTAGGAATAACAAGAAGAAGAAGAAGAAGGGAGGAAGGAGGAGGAGGAGGAGGAGAAGAATTAAGAGATTTCTGAGGAAGTTGAAGAGCCCGCCTTTTAGAAATGGGTCAGGTTGTCGATGTTAGGAAAGCTATATCAGAGGTCTGAGAGTTCCACTCTCATAGCAGCGTCCCAATCACTCCATCATCCGCTGCCTCAACGCCACCCACCCACTTCCTTAACGCCAGCCATCCACGCACTCAACGCCACCCATCCTCCTAATCCTCGTTCCCTTCTTCCTGTCTCCTTCATCGCTACCCCTGGCCATATCCATCGCCTCCGTCCCTCCCTCCCTCCCTCTCTCTCACTCCATCGAGTCTCCAGTAACATCGTGTCTATGGTCGGCTCTCCCTCCATACACTAACCCGATGCCTTGCGCTCTCTCAAGAGTGATATTTGAGCCTCCTGTCCCACAGGTTTTTCGCTTTTTTTCCACCGCTTGTATCAGATGTGTTATGGTCGACGTGTGTCGGCCGTGTAGTGACTAACCAAACTACATGTAGGTGGTTCTTCCAACCCTGGTCGCGATAGTCTCAGATCACCGGACCAGTAGCAGGAACGGTAACAGTTAGGAGGAGAAACGGGTGGCCGGAGTGGCGCCATCAACAGGGTCAACTGGGCAGGAAACAGGAGCCGTATCGACGGAACGGCGACCAGTGAGTGAAACAAAGTGGGTAACAGAACTGTTGATGGTGGTGATAGGGCCTGAAACATAGGCCCTGGAACACAGGACCTGAAACGCAAGGCATGCAACACAGGCCCTGAAACATAGGTCCTGATGCACTGGCTCCGAGGCATAGGTTTTGAAACAAGGGGCCTGAAACACAAGGTGTGAAACGTAGGATTTGAAACGTGTGTTCTAAAACATAGGGCCTAAAAAGGGGAGCGTTAACAGGAGAAGTGACGACAGGGACGACTTCCATTAAAGATGACATCAAAAGAGGTTCTTGGCGGAATTGATGTCCGAAGCAGCCCATTGGAAGAAGTGACATCAATAGCAACAGTTCCAGCATCATTGGCAACAGTAGCGGAGGAGTAACAACGGCAGCTGGAAAGCCTGTAGTAACATGGACGGAACAGCAGCAACGGAAACAGAGACAACTATGATATGATAGTAACAGCAGCAACAGTAACAGAAAAATAGCATTAACAGAAATAAAGACAATAGTAGCACAGTAACAGCAGCAACAGAAATGGACACCAACAAGCAGAAATAAAATTAGCAATAGAAGGCGACAATAGTAGCATAAAAGTAGCAACAGAAACAGAAACAACAGGAGAGTAGAACTGACATCAGTAAAAGAAACGGAGGCATCAATATCACAGGTCTGACATCAGTAACAGAAACAACAGACGACAATAACATAGCACAGACTTCAGCAACAGAGACGACAGTTGCGTGGAGCCGACTTCGGTACAAGAAACGGGCAACAGTAGCATGGAAGTAACAACAAAGAAGAACAATGGTCCCAGGGCAGGACCCTGCGGCACGCCACTGGTGACCCCAACCCATTTCGAGATGGCTCGTCTGACATGCGCCCTTTGTTCCCTTGACGCTAAGGTAATCTATCCATTGAGGGAGTCTCCCCCTTATTTCTGCCTGAAGATCCAGATATATATATATATATATATATATATATATATATATATATATATATATATATATATATTCTTGCTTGCGCGTATTTACGACGATATTCTACCATAAAGTAGAGCTAGCGAGTAGTGTTCACCACAAAGAATCTACCTGCCCTACGAGTGCTTACGACGAGATCTTGCCAAAGGGCAGGGTTAGCGCGTTGCGCCTACCGCAGGAAAGTGTGGGGTTACGGAGGACGACTCGTGTGAGTTACCTGTTGTCAAGTGTTGTGTGCGAGGATAGATTGTATGTTTATGGACTGAGGTGCCAGCAGCCCACGTGTGGGTGAGGCAGAAAGACAAGACAGCTACCTAGACCAAAGGAGTGACACTTAACAGCCACTGAAGTGCTGGCTTACTGTGCATCCGTCACTATCACTCCCGATACCCAGGCGGGTAGTACAGGCAATATACCTCTCTGGTCGGTGGCTGCCTACCTGAGAGAGAGAGAGAGAGAGAGAGATTGACTTCATTGAAGTTGATTTGCAGTCATTGATGTGAATCTCACACGTGAGCACATCTGAACAGCACGGTAAATTAATGAATAATTCTAATGATCATAATTACGCATAATCATTATTAGAACTCAGGCCTGAAGGCCTCCTCTCCCCCCCCCCTCAATCTCCCGCGGGTTTCAGTCCATCCATGAAATCCCTCTGAAGTCCTGGGGCTCCACTCCAGCCGGCACTTAATGATCCACTTAGCTGGGAGTGTCGTGGTCATTCGGCAACCACTTCAGCACAAACCGCGTTTTCTTTCTCTCTCTCTTTTTTTTTCATTCCCAGATGAAGTGCAAGTTGGGCTTTGAATGCCAAAGCGTCGGCTTGTTTGCCGCGCCTCCCGGCCACGTTCTTTTAAGCCCGCAACTTTGTCCCCGCGCGCGGCAGAAACCAGTTAATTGAACACCCCGGCTGCCCGACAGAGACCGCCGTCCCTCCCCCCCCCCCCCCCCCATCCCACCCCCCTCTACACATACGGGTCTTCATCCAATAAGCGAACCCTTTCCCTACTTAGCAGTAACAGCGTGTTGGAAACCCTTGAAAGAGTCGACTGCAAGTGCGAGGCGCGCGCGTGATTACGCCCCCTCTCACCCGAGGGCGTAGAGGCGGGCGTAGCGTGGCAGGGGGACGTCTCCCTTAAACGCAACTCGCAAATATTTTGCGTATCCCGTGATTAGCCGCGGTTCGAACCGGGCCTCGGGTGTTTCGCTTTAGGCATGGTTCAACTGAAGCAAGGCGATCGCAAAATACCTCGCGAAAACCTATGGTTCGGAGAGGTATGAATCGGGTGTCGAATGGTTCGTTCCCGTGTCCAGGTTCGACTTTCAGAAGGCGATCGAGAAGGCTTTGATATGGTTCGGATATGGTATCAGGTGATTCGTCGGTCTCGAGACACAACTTTAGAGAAAACAGTCGAGAATGCCTTTTGAGTAAACCATGATTCAGGGAGGTTCAGATAAGATATCAAATGATTCGTGTGTCTGGAGACGCGTCTTTAAGAAGAATGCTTTGAGTAACCCATGAATCAGATACCGAACCAAATGATTCGTCTGTCTCGACACTCGACTCTCCATACACGACTGAGAATGCCTGGCATATTCTGTGATTTAAGAGGATTCGAATAGAGTATCAAACGAACCGTTCGAATCCTTTCTCGAGCCCGGACAAGACAGCCTGTCCTCTCCGTTTTGAGACCCGAGGCACACAGCGCTGGGTATGTGACCCCATGACTTACCCGCTGGAGTTAAGCTTCTGAGAATCGTGGTTTACAAGGCGTAATTCCACGGGATTACACACGATTGTTTTGGACTTACCTTGTGGGATTTGCGTAGAAAAAAAAGAGAGAGAGATTTACTCGGTTCGTTCAAACGATTACTCACCGTCTGAGATAAGGCGAGCCGCTTGTACATCGCCGTCTCTCTCTGCTCAAAACATCTCAAAAGGGAATTTGAGCTTACCACACTTGGAAAGATTTTTTTCTCTCTCTCTTTATATTCTTTAAGGGCTTCTCGCTCGTGGGCTCCCTGAATTTTAATCTTGCCTTCAGAGGCGTTGGGAGCTTCTTGGAGATGCCGGGAAACTCTGTACCGCATCTCGGGGTAAGGATTGCTACAAATGCAGTTGGAAATTTCTTGCCGAAACATTTATTTATCTATTTATTTTTTAGTGGATCTACAGATCGGTCTGTGTGGTGGGGGACAGACATGGACTGGCTGTCTGTACATGTCTGTGTGGCTGTGATTGTCAGCTCTCGTTCTTCTGTGATGTACGTGTCAAGTGTTTCTCGTCTGTTAATTCCAGTGTATGTCTGTCTGTTGGGCGTGGGCGTCCGTGGGTCTCCATGCTTACCTCCGTTACTGCCAAGCCAGCTAGTGAGTAGGGAGCGCTTGATCCGTAAGTTCGCTTCGCTAGTCCGCTTTCAAAAGTGTACCCACACATTCAGGGCCTGGGCGAGGAGGAGCCCACTCCTCAAGACTCGTCCCTCTCTCTCTCTCCTCCTCCTCTTCCTCGTCCTCGTCCACACACACACAGAGATCCAGGACGAAATATAACCAAGCTCCCCTTGTATTCGGTGTCGCATACCGTCGTTGATGTATCAGGACCACAGGACCGGATTTTAACTCCGCCAGAACACTCGACAGAGACTCGTATTTCGAAAGCCTTATTTTCAAGAGAGGGAGAGAGAAGAGAGGAGCGACTTCAT
This sequence comes from Panulirus argus, assembly GCA_038088735.1. Lineage (NCBI taxonomy): Eukaryota > Metazoa > Arthropoda > Malacostraca > Decapoda > Palinuridae > Panulirus > Panulirus argus. The sequence goes on along the minus strand of JAYMFT010062301.1, from coordinate 24,476 downwards.
CGGCAATACGGTGATGTGTTTGCATTGCAATATTGCCAAATATCAACTAGACTGACCCGGTATTGGAGAACGGGACTGGGGTAAGACCACCTGATCCCTCCTCGAAAGACGATTCGCCTGTCAAACTCTACAGATATTTCCACCCTTTGAACCTCGTGCCTAAGGGCGTCAGAACTCTTAAACAACCCCCCCCCCCCTCCCTCTGGTCCAGGGTGGCTGGCGACTAGTTCTGAGCTGTGATGCAAAAAAAGAAAATGCCGATTTTCAAGGTCATAATGCCAGTGAGTCAGGGAGGATTAACGGCCTGTCGGGGTGCGGTGTGGCACGTCTTCCAGAATCTATTAAATTCATTAGATGGTTCTCAACAGGTAAAAAGGAGTAGTTATATGCTGTTTTGTTTTTAAATATCGAACGAAATTGTCTTAAGTTTCTAAATGTGGTTGACAGATGATTCTATCTCGTAATCTGTCATCCTCATCTTGTAATTAGTATATGTGATTAATGTTTATGAGTATTATTTGTGTCTTTACGGGGGAGGGGGAGAGAGAGTTTTACACTCGTGTTGCCCCGTCTCTTAATCTTGTATCTATACTCCATGTCTTTATCCTATTTATGCCTTGCCCTTTTCTGACCTTTCAGTCGCAGAACCCCTCCTCTTCTTTTGGGATTCCGCAACGCCCAGGAAGGCAGCCACGTCCACTGGGCAGAGCCACAGGTCGAGAGCTGACTGCAGCTTTTGTATCTTCACACCCAGATTTACCCCCAGCTTGCTGACGCTTCCTCCCCCCCCCCCTCCGTGTCTGTCAGCCCTGAACGTCAGCCACCAGGCCTGAGGAGCGTGTTGGCCGGACCTCTTATCTCTCTGCGAACGGTTATCTGTCTGTTTATATCTGTTTATCCCTCTGTGTCCTGAGTCGCCAGTCCGTCCGGATTCCTTTCCTTGTCTTTGTTCTTGGCTTTTGATGTCAGTTTATGTGTGTGTGTGTGTGTGTGTGTGTGTGTTCCATAAATAAGCATATTCACTCCGGATTTTTATTGGGAGAATTCTTTGTTTTCGTATTCTTGCGAGTTGCAGATTGGCGATATAACGAGGTAGTTAAGCTATAATTAGCGCTTGATAGAGACGAGTCTGTTCCAAGGAAAGAGAGACTGGTAAGGCATTTCTCACGAGACCTGGTCGAACCTGTGCCATACCTGTCCCTAACGGGTCTTGCCTACCTCACTCCTCTGTATACATGTACATTACCGGACCTGGTGATTGGTAATATGCTGAATCTAGATTCATAAACTCGGTGAATGACTCCATGATTCGAAAAGGATTCATGAAATCGGAAGTTAAATTTCATAAGGTGACCTGGTTACTGGATATTTAACAGAGGAAGTGCTTCATTGACTGGTGCATGACTGGTTTAAGGTGACAAGAATAAGCTCATGCAAAACCGATTCAAAGAGTAGCATGATCGTCGCAGTTACGTACGAAGATGATGCCTTTGTCATGGATGTTCAGGGAAGTTCAGAGTCTTCGATACCCGTCATGCATGGCGTCGGGAAATGTTTCATCACACGTGGATATAAATAGAGAAATTACATTCCCCGTCTGGATAGGACGGATGCGTAAATTTCATTGTCTTTTGCTTTCAGAGATTTGATCTGTTAATTATCGTGATTTACGAAGTAAGTTTTGCTCTTGACGTCAATGAAGGAACATATATGGTCGTATATGTACTGGTGTCCTGATTTCAATATATACTTATTTATTGCCGAGAAATCCCGTATTTTTTTCTCATTTCTTTAACTCTGAAAGGAATTGTGAATTGCTTCCTCTGTGCTTGTGGCTGTGGAGTCACAAGTCCTCCCTCATTGTCAAGAGGCCAGAGGAGTCCCACTCACCCACCCCTACTCCTGCTGCTCCCGGCCAAAGCGCCTGCGTTTCCATTACCTGCTGGATGACAATAAGTCCAGCCCCGGTGTCCAGTAGGGTCCTGGAAGGGTGGTGGGGGTGTGGGGTGAAGGTTTGGGTAGGGGTCAGGGGGGGGGAGGGGTGCGTGTTTCGTGTGGGTTACCACTTTGCTGAATAAGGCGAGTTCGAGAACCAGTTGGTGAATCCTCCTCCTCCTCCCCCCTCCTCCTCCTCCGTCGTATCCAGGATCCACAGTCATGGAAAAGACGCTGAAGAATTAAAGTACACGTGCAATTGGGGAACAGGAGGAGGAGGAGAGAATGACCACAGGAAGCTCCTCGTCTTCTGTAGTCTTGGGTGGAGGATGGGATGAGTAGGAGAGTAATGTGGTCTCAGAAGTCTTATTTTGCGTCGAGAGATACGGAAATACTGAAGAATGGGTTATATATATATATACGCCGGGAAACCCCGAGAGAGAGAAGAAGGAGAGAGAGAGAGAGAGAGAGAGAGAGGGGTGGACCTTCGTCTCGTAACTGCAGTATGGCCTCTGGCCTGAGTAATATTGTTAGTAATGTAGTCTTTTAATATCCAGTTAACATTCCTGCAGCTTGCTTGTTAGTCCGGCCGTGCGGGGCAGGAGGGAGCCAAGCCGCCGCCGCCGCAGGATGGGATCTCCCCGCGTGGCGGGAGGGACCCGGGAGCCCTAAGTGCGGCCCGGGCTTTGGGAGGACGTGGATCCTGCTTGTTAGTTCCAGACGAGCGCCGAGGGTGTCTTGGGAAGACCGCGAGCCCCCGTTACCCCTGTATTATGCTCTCGCTCTTACTGTGTGTGTGTGTGTGTGTTTGTGTGTGTGTGTGTGTGTGCGTCTGTGTGAGAGGGACGCGGAAAGATGCGGGGTACGTGGGGGGAATGCGAGGTTGGGGGGGGGGATGAGAGGAATAGTGGAAAGGAGTTTAGACTTTCTTAAGACGAGTGAGTACAAGAGACGCAGGGATGAATGGACGATGGTGTAGAGGTATATAGGATTGGGAGAGGGTTGGAAGATGGACGTGCGAAGAGTTTAGGGAGAGTTGAGGGAACACGGGCGAAGTGAATCGAGAACGAATACAGGAATACGTAGAAAAGGAGGGGAGGTGGCTGATCCCAGAGTGTGGCATTAAAGGAGGAGAGGTGGCTGATCCCAGAGTGTGATAGTAGAGGAGGAGAGGGGGGCTGATCCTAGAGTGTGGCAGTTAAGGACAAAGTGGAAGAGAAACGAAAGAAATGAAAACCCTGAAGCAGGTCTGGGAAGTAAGAGCGTGGATGGAAGCGGGGGAGGAGACGCGGTGGTGTGGAGGTGTGTGTCTTGGAAGATAGGGGAAAATGGTGGGAAGATAGTCTAATAAACAGCTCGTGGGCTTTCGAAACTCGGGAAAGAAATTGAGTTTTCGAAAGAGTCAGTCGGTTGCAAAAAAAATATACATATATAAGAAAGAAGAGTGAGTTGCTTAACAAACTGCCGACAAGTGTGTTTTATTGATTTAGAATTCCGCCAGAACAACGCGAAGGTAAATACACAGAAATGCAAACAGCAGTACTTTGTGGATGGGCTTAAGAATATACGGTGTGGGAGGAAAGCTGCTAGAAGCAGTGAGAATTGTTATCAAGGATGCAAGGCTTGTGTGCGAGTCGGAAGAGAGGAGAGTGAATGGTAAGTCTGCGTCAGGGGTGTGTGATGTCCCCATGGTTTTGTTAATGGATGGAGGTGGTTTGGGAAGTAAATGCGAGAGTCTGGGAGAAAGGGGCGAGTATGCAGTGTTTTGGGGTTGAGAGGGCCGGGGAAGTGAGTCAATTCTTGTTTGCAGATGATACAGCACTGGCGGCAGATTCGAGTGAGAAACTGGTGAAGTTGGTGACTGTGTGTGGAAGGGTGTGTGAAAGAAGAAAGTTGAGAGTAAATGTGAATAAAAGCAATGCTCTTAGGTTCAGCAGGGTAGAGGAGCAGGTTATTTGAAGTGTGTTTTTGGATGGAGAAGATTTGGAAGAAATTACGTGCTTTAAAAAGATGCCTGGGAGTGGACATGGCAGCAGTTGAAACCATGGAAGCGGAAGTGAGTCATAGGTGAGTGTGGGGGCGATGGTTCTGGGATCATTGAAGAACGTGTGGAAAGAGTAACGTTAAGTGGGAGGGCAAAATGGTTATGTTCTAAGTCCCAACAACGTTGTACGGATGCAAGCCATGGGCTGTAGATAAGGATGTGCGGAGGAGAGTGGAAGTGTTGGAATGAAATGTTTTGAGTACAATATGTGGTGTGAGATGATTTGATCGAGTAAAGTAATAAAAGGATAACAGAGATGTGTGGTAATAAAAAGAGTGTGGTTGAGAGAGCAGAAGAGGGTGTGCTAAAATGGTTCGGACATCTGGAGAGAATGAGTGAGAAGAGATTGACAAAGAGGATATGCGTGACAGAAACGGAGGGAACAATTGATTTTCTCCACCCTAAATTCACCTCACCTGCCTAGTCGCTCATCCCATCAAAACCATAATGACAAATCCCCAAATCGCACAAAGTAAGCGCATTCAGCAACCACCTACTGCCTGACAGTCACAAATATTCAGAACCTGTACAAAGAAACAAGGACACCCCCAGTACAACCTCAACTGGATATGATCGGCACCATTCTCTGCAACAGCAACTGCTCCCTTCCACTCAGACCACTGTATAACCAACCACCAGACCCAGACGAGAAATAAAATCGTAATCTTTCCCTCAAACTTCAACAATCAGTACTGATAGATTCCCCCACCCCTTCCTAGCCCAACAAACATTATGTTGACAAAACATTTGCTCAGCCTAATGACTCGACAGGCACTAAACATCCGCTCCCCCAACCGCTGCCTAATTAGACTTCACCTCATCAGACATACACCCATCTGAAGCTACTCTCCCCTGGCGTGTACGGTTATATCCACCACTACCCTCCACTCTGCTCCTCTCACACCTACCACTACCCTCCACTACACACACACACCAACACACACACCCCACCACTACCCTCCCCTCCACACACACACATCAGGCCACTACCCTCCCCTCCACACCCCACCATTAGTAGAACAAAAGGAGGGAAAATCTCCCGCCTTAACTAACCTTTCACTTCAATAACATAAACACATTAAGAGACACAAAGGAAAGTTGGAAGTTAGAGTCCCGAAGCTTTTCCAGTATTTCTGCGTTTTTTTTATAACCAGAATTTCCCATTTTCTTCCCTAAAGAAAATGTCGCGCATGTTATTAACGAAAACTGCAGAACAACGGAAACTGGGGCATTCAGATAAAATTTTCATATAGTAAAGCATTTTCGTCAGTAGAATTGAAACTAATACGAGTGAAAGTCCTGTGTGACTTGTGTACATTTCATTACGATCATGTGAATTTTGTATATCAATTTATTATCTTAATCCATTGTTCATTTCCTTAATGCTTAACCCGGCGTATATTAACAGCACAACTGATTTTTTATACGCAGTGTGAGGCCTAATTCACATACTGATTACGTATATTCACCTAGGAAACACATTGGCCTTCATGCAGCCATAGGAATGTGTGCGTGCGCGCATCAGACACATACTTACGTGGTATATCGTGTAACGTTGCTGACCATGATTCACGCAGTCAGCCCACAGCCAACCCAGCTTTTTAGTTTCCCCTTGGGACTGGGACGTGTGTGTGTGTGTGTGTGTGTGTGTTTCAAGCACGCACGAACACACTCCCACGTTATCACGTGGTTTCCCCAGGAGTGTGAGTGAGTCAGTCTCAAGTGTAGTCCTGACTCACCCTGGACCCCTTGAGTGCTGCCTGATTCACCTTCTTTCCCCCTCCCCCCCTCCCCCCCTCCGCACCCCCTCGCACGGGGGTCTCGTAGTGAATCTTGATTCACGCCAGCTGACTCCAAAGCCGGCGCTGATTCAGCCAGAGAACACGCAGTCTTTGCATTGACGATGAAAGTCTTATGTTATGATCCAAGAGACACACCGTATGGGAAGTAATGAGAGCCTGTTTATTAAAATGTTCTTTACAGGTTGATTATAAACGCCACCTTCGCGAAGTGCTCCTGGTGTGCCAAAAACCGGACATTTGAGTTCTTGCACACTTGCAGGAGTCCATTGCACAGACTTGGTCCCTTTAAAGGAGTGTTGGTGCTCATATATTTGGGCCCCGTGAAAACCAATTTGGGAGCCCTGTCCTCATAATGGGTCTTTAAAACTGGCATAGGGTGCATTCCACACACACACACACACACACACACATGGTTCTTGGAGGCCAGTGTTTGGAATCCAATCCACACTCGCCACCCAGATCCAGCGACACAGTCCATCCCCAAAGTCTTTGGCTCTCTCGAGAACGTCTTTTGGGTCAGTCTGTAGCAACCACCACCCCACCACACCTTAACTTCCAAGAACAACATGCTCTTTCTTAATCACGGTGAAGTGGGGAGGGGTGGGGGGTAGGGGGACGGTGGTCTCTCCAAGTTCCTCCGGAGATACGAGGCCGGGGTGCCTGTAATCAAGGACGAGGACCAGGGCAAGGTGGGGGAGGGACCTCAATCGCGCTGAAGAGCAACGCAGCAGCAACTGATACCGGCGTAAGACAACGCTGGTCTGGCGGCTTTTAATCATATTGAAAGTGATGGCCTCGGGGAGCCAACCCTCTCCTCTCCACTCCTCTCCCCGGATCCAGCCCTACTCTCCCAGAGCCTCCCCTCTCCCCAGAGTCCTCTCACCCGGCTTGGAAGACGTAGTTCTTTTTAGTCTCCCACTGAAAGATGGTCATGCTGGACGTGGGGGGCTCGAAGGAGGGTTCTTCCGTTTACAGACACCTGATGGATGTAAATTACTTTTTTTTTTAGGAGGTTCTTTTTGGAGGGGGTTTCGAAGGAGGGCACGTGTAAGTCCAATACCCAGTGGGTGTAAAATCAGTTGAGTTATTGCATCTTGAGTCGATTTTGGGGTTCGAGGGGCGGTATTCGTGGTCACGAGCACTACGCGAATGCCGGTGGGCTCGAAGACTTCTCGATTATAGCGTATCACATGTAATGGAGACGTATAGAATATGTTACGAGGTGTCAGCATGCTAGAATTACAGATGTCTGAGTAGTGTGCTTCGGTCGGTACCTTAAGTCGCAAGAGTTGGTCATAACTAGAATTCATAACCCGTGATTGGTTGTGAATTGAATGGTTACGAGCAGTGGAATGATGCTCGAGAGCCAGTGATATCCAGTGATATGAACACCCCAAAGGACCCCCTTCTGCCCCTCTGGAACGAACGAGCGCGCGCCCACACACACACACACACACACACAGAGAGAGAGAGAGAGAGAGAGAGAGAGAGAGAGAGAGAGGTCTACACCTGCACCACTCGAGACAAACCATCGAAATTGAAATGTGGCTCTCATAGTTTCCGCAACCTTTAATTCAGAGCATGTCAGGTATGATTTACCCGCGGGGGGGTTGGGGGGCTGAATGGGAAGTCTGTCCAGTAACTGTAGTTGGCTGGGAAGAGTACAGCGTGCTGAAGGGCAAAGACCAGGGTTCGATATCCGACAGTGAAGAGGAAATTTTGTATATCTTTAGGTGCGTACGCTCGTTGCTCGTGTTCCGGACTTGCCTCTTCAAGTGATCTGAGAACTCGATCGAGCAGTGTTAACTGATGATTCAGACACATTATGAGAAGGCAGTAATATACATGGAGAGAGAGAGAGAGAATGAGAGAGGTTAGGTCTAGATGGATATAGACAGAGATAGGTAGATATTTATTGACAGGTCATTAGATTAATTGGTATAAAACCGTCCACAACCCCAACGTATTTGCTTGACACGATTGATTGCCTTATCGACACGTAAACAGATTTGCAAATGGACAGCAATACTGATAAATGAATTGAAAGATTGCTTGTCAGATTGTTATAAAATGAGGGGTCGGTTGATGAGTAGATTAGATGTATAGATAGAAAAACAGAGAGCCCAGGAGTGTAAGTGTAAATACTGAGAGAGGGAGAGGGTTTTTGTGCAAATAAATATGAAATTTTAATCACCGATATGTGTATGAATCAAGACAGTATGCAAGCACGAAAGTAAGATGACGGGTGCAAATACAAAACGGATCTGTTTTCCGCAGCTGTCTGTAAGAGCCATCAGCATCCACACTGAGCAGATCTCTTTGAGACAATATGAATAATAGATAGATATATTATAACCCTTAGATCCAGTATAGTCATCGGGAAGTATATAAAGTTTTTGGTTTGTTTATAAAGGTTCAGGACGTGTTAGAGGTTGATCATATAAACCGAATATTGGAGGATATATATATATATGTAATCCTTGCGTGGCGTCACCACACGAAGGGGGAAGGAAGAAAACGAATTCTTAAAGAAAACCAGAATCGCACAGCCCGGAAAAATTTCATCCCAGAAAACGGGTCTTCGAGAGAGAGAGAGAGAGAAAGAAAAGGCGGAGGAAAAGAGCGGATTACCCGGGAACTGAAGTAAGAAAATTGTTTATGCGCTCTTAAAGAGGTTGGAGCTTTTATTCAAAGGAAATCGCGAAAGTATTTCAGTCAAGAAATGCGTTCCAACGTGGGCCGGAGGGAGGGGAGGGGGGGTTATCATGGTTGGGGGGTGGGGGGGTAGGGAATAACAGCGCCAGCTTCACAACAGCTTCTCGAAGTGCTGGGCGAAGAAAATGGAGGCCCAGAGAAGAAGATGGAGACCTGGATCTCAACTTGGACCCTCTGGCTTTACCTGCTGTTCTTCCTATCCTCTCCTTAGTCTCTCTTCTCTTCCCGTTTCCCTCTTATTCCTGTCGTCTGTGTCTTTTCTATGCTCGTATTTATCTGTGTCCGTCTCTCTTCTGCCTTATCTTCTCTTTCCCTTATCTACTTCTTGCTCTGTTGCTCTCCTTTATCCACATCTCTTCCCCCTCTTTTGTCTGCTCTATCTTCTTTATCCCTATTGAATATCCCTTCTTTTACTCCTATCTACAGCCATCTCATTTTCATTTTTTATTTTCGAATCTCGTCTCCCTCCTTCTTCGCCTCCTTCGCCGTGTGTCTTCACAGACGGCTAGTCCTTTCTTACGCCGCCCCTGGACGCTTGTTTCTCTCTCTCTCTCTCTCTCTCTCTCTCTCTCTCTCTCTCTCTCTCTCTCTCTCTCTCTCTCAGACGCTGCCCAGAGTGGGTGTGGAGGGGGGAAGCGAGGGCTCTGACTTGAAGACAAACGGTTAATGTGTGTGACATGGTCTCATGCCAGCGAGTCTAACGCTGGTGACGCCGACCCGGTCAGGTCGACAGCCTGGTCTCGGGTGTTTGTGGTCGAATATACGGGTGTTTTCATCTGGCATTTTCTGGCTCCTTTTATAGCAGTGTGGTGCATTACTGACTCTGATTTCTGTATATCTCTTTTTATTGTTTTTTCATTTATATCTGAATTTATGTGAAGAATATATATATATATATATATATATATATATATATATATATATCTTTGCAGACCAGTTCGTCTGTTCTTATATTCATTAATGAACTTCGTCTTTGTTGTGCCGTAGATAACCAAACTGATATCTGTTTAGCTGGCTTATGTGTAATCATCCACCGGTAATTATTTACGTAATCTTTAATAAGGTTGCGTGGTATGGCACCATTAGATTTCGTTTGTTTTGTTGGAAGTTGATTGATGCGTTCTTTTTTGGGAGTGTCTCTGAATGTATCACGTTTGTTACTTTTTTTTTGGAAACTTTTGAAATGTATTTGTTCGATGTATGATGTATGTGAGGTGCCACAGAGACGCCTGTCTCGTCTTGGACTCACTTCCACCACACCGAAAAAGGCGTGTCACTCCTCTCCTCACATCTCTCAGCTCCCGACACCCCTTTTCCTCTCCTTTGCCCATCATCACCACTTGACTGCCTCCCCCAAAAGCCTTCTTATGTTCCATCCCACGAGCTGCCGTCTCCCTTCCCATCACCCTTCCATTTATTCCCCATTACCCCCCTCTTTCGCCACACGAAGCTTCCCCCCCCCCCCACCCCCATTTCCAACATCTACACCACATTCTTCCAACCTCTGCTTGAAGTCCTCCCCCACCCCCTCCCTTCGCCTTCCCCTCCCCCCACCCCCTCTTCCTCCTCTTCCCCCACCACCACGACCCACAACGACTCCCCCACACCTATCAGTGTCACTGGGGTCCAGCGGTGGGGGCCGTTCCCTGCATACAAACATTTCATTACTCCCGCGGCCGGGCCTGAGTTATATGCCACCGCTTGCTTTAATTATTCCTTCCCGAGTGCATCTTGACTGCCATTACTTCCCTGGGACCTGTTGGTGCCCCAAACTACGCCAGCGCTTCGCCATTATCTCCTGCCCGGCCCACGGGGGAGACACACACACTCACACACACACACACACACACACACGCGCGCGCTGTCTCTACAAACTTCACCATTATCTCCTTCCTCGAGAGAGACCTCCACTGATAAGGCAGTTCGCCACCCACGGCCGGTCACCAGTAGTATAATCTCGACCGATTCTGGCGAGTCGGGCACCAAGACCGAACCCTTAATCTCACGGGGTGTTCTCTCTCTAGGACCATACAAGGCACCAGCACCATCTCACTGTTCTCCTCCCCCCCCTCTCTCTCTCTCTCCCCCCCCCCAACTGGTGCTCACCATTCACCCACCTCGAGAGAGCGTGTGGGGTGAGCTCTTAATTCACCCCATGCCCTTAATGGGAGAACTGGAGAGCAAAGAATTTTGCACGCGAGCGTGGCCGGAGTCGCAGCATGTTGCCCCCTCTCCCACCTCCAACCACGCGTCCTTTCCTTCGTACTGCGTGACGTCAGTCGTTGCTGATCCTCGTCCTCTCGCCAGGACCCTAGACTTGCGTGCCCCGTGCCATAGAGGGGCATTAGGCTGTCGGCAGGCGGAAGGGCACTGTGGATTGCCCAGGGTTCGACCTCGCGAGGGGGCGAAATGAAAGCTGTCTGTCTCTCTCGCTCGGACCTTGGGTCTGTGTATGTGTGTAAACTCTTCTCACCGTTACGGACCATCGGAGACGAATTCCTCTTGATTCCAGCCATCGCATTGTGTATGTATCACACGTATCCTTGCGGGGCTATGTATATTGATACATATGTTTCACCCCAAGACGACCTGCAAGACTGTGCTGCTGCTGGTGCACAGTAGGGCGACCCCTGGGGCACACAAAGGTACTAATGGCTTAACTTTTGACCTGACCTCCCAAGGATCAGGCCCAGAGAGCGGGCCATCATGCCGGAGGGTCGTCCCGTCGTGCTCAGTAGTCGTACCGTCGAGCACAAGGGTCGTACCTTCTTGCTCAAGGGTCGTACCGTCGTGCTCAAGGAGGCTGATACCGTAATATAGTACAAGTATCATTTTTTTTGATATCTCTTCTTTTATTACATGTATCTGATATCATGATAATTGTAGATACTATCTACCCCCTACGAACGCTCTGTTATAATAATTTTATTGAAGTAATTGTCACACTTTTAATCACGGTAATATCATTCATCCCCATTTATTTCAACTCATATTTATGTGCGTTTATCGGGCTGTTTGTCAGGGGTAGTGTCCATGTTCGTTTAGCTATGTCGCTTATATTTATTTAAGGAGCACGGAAGATTTCGCCTGTGTTCTTTCCTCTCTTCATGTGCTTATCTGTGGCATCGTTTTCTTGAGTTTAATATCTCGTATGAATGAATGTTTGGTTTATTAATGTGATTTTGACATGTTAATGGAATTATGATAAAGATTTAGGCTACGTTAGGGTCCCTATCTCCCATTATTTAGAGGGAAAATAAAAAACTAGATATGGCTTCATCAAACAAGAATTTCAGTTCATTGATCGCTATGAAATTATTTTTAGATATACCACTAAAACAAGACGTATTTCCAGAGACAGAAAATAAGAAATTAGCGAAGAAAATTATTTAGATTAAAGAAAAAATCAAATAAATCATGGAAATCATTGGATATACCTCAAACACAAAACGCATTTCTAGGGTTGCTTTGAAAGATTAAATTGAAATCCCCCTCAGAATACTAAAAGAAGCAAGCCGATAGATAGCCTTTCCGACCACTTAGACATTACCTCGTTTCAAAATTGTTGACGCACTCGCTCAGCTCCACCCAAAACACACGCCTCTCATCCTCACCCCTCTCGCTACCGGATGCATTTGCACCAACAGTCACTCACCTCTCCAAGTCCACCCTAGTTTTCACCAAGATCGTTACAGTTGAAGGAAAGTGACAGAGTATTTTAAGATTTAACAAAAGGGAACAGAAAATGCACTTCAGACTACCGTCCTGTTAATCTTTCCTTCAGTTTTAGGTAAACACTTAGGTAACAATAGCTAAGGACAAAATCGTTCAGTTTTCAGAAGATAACGGAGGATTAACCGGTTATCAACGGAGGTTTCATGATAAGAGTTCAAGTTTATCGAAAGCAATACAATATTGTGATTCATAAGAAGTAACAAATGAGGTGCCCAAACACCCTCAGATATAATGTAATTATCTTGCAAAAGTACCCCCTACTACCACCACCGCCATCACCATCACCACCACAACTACCACCACCACCATTACCACTACCACCACAACTACCACCATGGCCTGAGAGTGTGTCGCTGTCATCAATCTGGCGGCACCACGCGGGACCAGAGAGTTATCGCTGCTGGCATCAAATTACCCTAGTGAGGGCCTGGCCATCCATCCCCCCCACCCCCCCCCTCACCCTATACCACCACCACCACCACCACAAGAACCCCTTCCCCCCCGTGTGTCCCCCTTTCCCCCCTGCACCCCACCCCCCTCCTAGCACCCCTTCCCTCACTCTAAACGCGTCCCATCCATCCATCCTCCACCACTCTGGACGCGGCAGGGGGGAGGGGGTGGGGGTCGTTATTTGCCCCCCCCCCCTTGCCCACATCCAGTTTTTTTTCCTCCTTTCTCCGTTATTTTTCGATCGCTATCTTTTCATTTTGTGACCAGCGGTTACGACTGCGATGCAATGTTCATATATATATATTTTTTTTTTCTTTTTTTTTTTTTGAGTCAAACGAAGCGCAGTATGTGGGAGAGTTAATTACGCTCGAACTGTAAAAAAAAAGATTGAAGTGGGAATACCTGTTAGCAGAATCCTTGCAAAAGAATGATGATAGATATGGTTGAAGTCCCTTAAAAAAGAAAAAATCGCACTTTTTTTTCTAATTAGAATAAATCGTATCAAAGCTTTATACACCGCGGCATCAAAATACACCGTCGATAAGACAAGTTTTTATGCACTAATCTTCGTTGCATAACTTCGCGTATTAAATTTCATTTTTAAGAGATACCATCAGCAAATAGATAGCGAAGCGTAGCTGGTATTTTCCAGCTACTGTTTAACAGTGAAAAGTGGGGGAAATTGTGCTCGGTGGGTTTCAGATCCACTACTTGCAGGTCGCTAAATACTAAATACTGTCTCCGGTCAGTTTTGACCGAAGCTTTTTCTTTTTCTATCCTTTCCAGTCACTCCTGGTTCCATATTTTTTCCCCTTTCCAGTCCCTACTCTTCTACTCGTTCTCTCGCCTTTCCAGACACTTTTCCCCTCCCAGTCACTCCCCACTCGCTTCCAGTTGTTCTTCCCTCTCTTTTCTAGTCATCACTGTTCCCTTCCAGACTTTCCTTCTTTATCAGCTCGTTCCAGCAGCTTGTGACACGAAGGAGCATCATTGTCCTTAAAGGTTCCAGCCCAGCTTTGGCCAAGAGGCTCCCGGAAGCGTGAGCCACCAGACGTTGTCGGATCAAGCTGAAGTAATCGGGATCCAAGTTGGGAAATTTGAGGGTGTCTTGTTATTTACATCTTCTTAGACAAGGAAATAGTGGGATGGTGGAAGACTATACTGTTGGGTGATGTTTGTTGTTTGGAAGGCTCTTGTACGCTGAATGTGGACATGCATAATACGAGGATGTGTACATGTGTATGTATGCGCACTGCCATTCACGTACACGTAGTTATACACACGTTATGCTAATCATATGAACCCTGGGACACCTTTTGTAGGGGTCCTGCAACTTCGAGGCTGTGTTCCAGGCAAGAGAAAGGAAATGACGAACTACTCGGATGGGAAAAGGAATTCGAAGACGCTGTATTCCTCTCCGTCTACCAACGATGTAACCAACAGTTCGGGAGCATTCGTGTATGATTACCTCAAGACCAATTTCTGTGAGAGAGTCCTGGTGGTACCAAGTACCTTTCTGAAGGCTCCTGCAGCCCTAGGCTGCGCCACTTCCAGGAGTGATGCTTTGCTAATGTGAACTCCTTTGTCATGTCGGGAATTGAAGTAATTGAAAAGTGAAAGAATATTATCAATTAATTTAAAACCCAAAATATGTCGTATACTTATCGCATGTAAAACAAGGGTTCAAGACATGATGAATACTTCGTCACCTACCCTCATGGTGACGACACAAAACTGCAGGGACTCAGCGTAAATGTTCATTCCCACTCGCCACCCCAGCTTCCATTCCCCAGGTCTCCAATGCTCTTCGTCTCCTTTGGTCTTCCATGATAGCACCATCACCTCCCCATCTTCCTATCCCTTTTCTTCCTCTTGCTCCTCCTCCTCCTTTCCAGTGACCTCAGCCTCAGCTCTCTCCTTAAGCTCTCCACCACAGCTCCCTCACAGATATCTCTAACAAACGCTTTTCGAAAACCCCTTTCTGCCTGAATCTTCAACATGTACCAATACCCTCCCCAATCCTTCTCTCCCGCTTCCAGATCTCTAGCAAAGTTCATGGCCTCTCTTTCCTCCAAGGGCTCCAACAACACCTCCCGAACCACACCTCCAAAGACCTTCACTTCTTCCTACACCCCACAGACCTCCAACAACGTTCATCATGGTCTGTTTCCCCTCAAACCCTCAAAGCCCGTCGCCTCCCAACCTCTGCCTCCTATCCAGCGCCCACGCTTCAGGAACCCCGAAGACTCGGCGCCCCATCCAGGCTAGTGTGTCATACAGACCAGACCATCACTATGGGGGGACCACCCACCCGCCCAGCTGCGGTGAGCAGACCCCCACTGACCCTCCGCTCTGTTCCCGGGCACCGCCAACCATGCTGTCGGTACCTTTCTGAGGCGCTTAAAGGATTTCTGGCGAGCGATAAGGGTCGTATGAGGCTAAACTCCTCTCTCCTCCCCTACTCTGGTCTCCTCCACCTCCTGCTCCACCTCTCGCTCCACCTCCTGCTCATAACATCTGGCGGACTACTTGCCAAGGGGCCATCTCCCTCACCCCTCTCGCAACACCATCTCCCTTGGAATCTCATTTGTACTGATCTTCGGGATAGTCCTCTTTTTTTTCCCCCTTCCCTATGGCTGTGTAGGAGAGACGAGGGGACCGAACTAATTTCTGATGGCTTAAGGGTGGTAGGAGGAGACCAGTGAAGGGCGCAGTAGGGTTGAGGCAGGAGAAGCGGCAGCAGCAGCAACAGCAGGAGGAAGAGGGTCCATTCTGTGCACGGTAGCAACGGTCCCCCGCCTTCCCCAAGCTTGACCATCGATGCATATTTGAGATTCTCTCAGATTACACTCGAACCTCGTCATAGCAGACACTGAGTCGCCTCCCGGGACAAAGTGGGATGATTCTTGATTCTCGGGAGCGAATCTCTAGAAGACACAGGCTCTTAAGATTGGCTTCGTTGACGGGGAAGAGGATGCGACTCCGAGAAGAAGGTGGTGAGGGGTCTGGAAGGCGTGGCCGCGTTTAGGATAAGGCAGAGCGAGGTAGCCAGTTGCCGAGCCGCTTGTGTTTCCTGATGGTAATTAAATTCGGGTCTTCCTCCTCCGCCAAGATAAGGGAAGTACAGAGGCGTATCTCCTTACAAGTTGGGGGTTGAATGTTGCTCTCCCCGACCGGCAGGGGAGACTTGAGCGTCAACCATTTACGATCGAACTGCGAGGCGAATTTACTCGCATTACCCATACCTTCTTTAAGCCCTCCTATCCCCCCGTATCGCACACACGGCTTCGAGGAAGCCCATCAGACGTCGTCAGCAACAATCTCTTCCTCCTCTTCCCTCCTCCTCCTTCCTTCCTTCTTCCTCCTCCTCCTCCTAGGAGTAATCCTGGAGATACGATCAATTAGTCCCGTGAACTTGCATCCGGTTATGGCAGACTTCCCCCCTCGACGATCGCGCCCACAACCCCGCCGCCTGGATCCCGGCCGGCTATCAGACCTCAACTCTTGCATGAAGACTGGAAACAGTGGCGCGCAGACCTCCCGCGGGCAGTTACCCTGCAAGGGCCCCGAGACTCCAGCGACAGTAAATAGGATCACGAGGGCCAGGGGCGGCTTATCCCCCGCCTGAAGGAGGGGGTGCACGAGGAGATAAGATGGAGGCCTCGGAAGTCGGCATTCACAGAAAGTGGCTGGAATAAAGACGCCATTGAAGCCCAGGCTGTTTAACGAAGAGATTCCATCAGGGCGACGTCCTCTTGCTCCCTCCCTCAGCTGCTTGGCCGCTGGGGCCAGCCTCGCTGCTGCTGCTGCTGCTGCTGCTTACGTCAATCCTTGCTACTGCTGAGGTAAGTCCCTGTTACTGCTGCTACTGCTTCTACTGAGGTCGGTCCTTGCTACTGCTGCTCTTGAGGTCAGTCCTTGATACTGCTTCTGCTGCTGCTGCTGCTGATGATGATGATGATGTCAGTCCTGCCTGCTACTGCTGCTTCTGTCGAAATCTGCCTTTTGCTACTACTGCTTCTTCCGCTACTGTGGTCAACGATTCCCACTGCTGATTATGCCCCTGTTGCCGCTGTCTCCGTTGCTCCTGAGGTACGATTTCCCTCCCATCTTGCCGTTACTTCTGTTCCTGTGGCTTTCAAGGCTCGATCGTTGTTGCTGTAGCATTGCTGCTTCTAGCGGCCATCTGTTTCATTTTTCGACTCCGGCTACGTACATGGCATCAGAGACATGACCAGCCCGTATCCGGTCGAGAGATGATCCACTTGGATTAGCCCCTGGAGACTAAAAGGATGACTGGAGATGAACTGATCCGAGTGTATTTAATGCGTTAAAAATGTAACAAAGCCGTTGTCTGCATTTGCCATATTCGTTGTGGAAAAGAATTTTCAGTTTGGTCGTATATTAAAAAAGAATAAACGAGAGTTAAAATCAACACTTAGAACAATGGTTGACAGAGTGTTGGTCTATGACGAGGTTATCTGCTGGAGGACAGTACGTACATGGGAAGGACAGACCTGGATCACCTTCGACTGGTCTAGGTCTTCTCTAACCAACCTGGTTTACCCTTAACTGGTTTGGGTCACTTTTAGCGGACCTAATCCACACTGCAAGGCCTTCCCTCCTCTCCCGAGGCATTGTGAGGGAATTGAAACAAGAAAACTGAAAGCATTGGTTTTCCTTCACACTCTCCCTGTTTGCCAACGGAAGTCGTATAATCAATGGAGTCATCCCTTAAAACCCCCCTTTTAGCAGGGAGACTTTGTCTCTGCAGGGCGTCAAATGCGCAGGGAGATGAGATTGGGCACCAAAGGTATTCCGGGGCGTATTATGCTATTTATACGAGCCACAGGCGTTATGCATATATTAGCATGTATTAACATAATTTTAGGTCTTTGTTACCCGGGTAAAATTCACTTATAACGGGGATGTATTGTGGGGTGGAACCCAAGACAATTTCCTGGCTCTCTTATGGCGATCTCTAGCGCTTTATAGCGAGGGGGAAAGATTGGACGGGCAACGGGAGAGAGAGAGAGAGAGAGAGGAGGGAGGGAGGGGGTGTTTGGATGGGATGGGGTAGGGTGGGCTTGATGTATGAGAGGATGGGAAAGCATGGTAAGGGATGGGAGAGATATGGAACAGAGGGGAGGGTTGTTTATGGTGCAGGGGAAGAGAGTTGAGCATGGTAGGGATTGGCGAAAGACATGCTGGGAGTGGCAGAGGGACTTGGAGTGATGAGAGGAAGACGTTTTAGAGATAAGGGAAAGACATGGTAGGGATGGAGGGAAGCTATGGTTTAGGCAAGAAGAAAGGTATGGTGGAAGAGGCATAGAGCCGCTGTCCGTGGCGCCTAATAGAAGGGAAGAAAGACATTTTGAAACACACTTCGAGTAACATCGACCGGACGGAACACGTGAACTATCGTGAAAGATTGATTAGAAGAACTTAAATCATACAGTGTAGAAGGAAGTTAAAGATGCATGATGTATGCATGGCAACAGATAGAAGGTGCAAGAGGAGAGGGAGACTCCTTCATGAGAGAGAAAAATTTAGTTAAGAATTAGGATTTATGAATAAGACGGTGTTTCCAGGTATGATTATATATTTAATGGATTAAGGAGAAGGAGTAGGGAGACTGCAAAATAGGGAAGGAGTCTGACAGGGAAGAGGGTTATCTCCTGAGTGCATAGATGGTTGTGAGGAAGGGGTCCTGGAGAGAGAGAGAGGGAGCAACGTGTCTTGAGAAGTGGGCTTCCAGCACGATGGTGATCCCTGGAAGGAAGATGAAGGATGTCGTGTGCCTGGAAACATCAGAGATGTTAGGGGGTTGAGAGATTGTACCGTGAGACGCTAGGCTGTCAGAGGTTGGATGGCATGACGTTTGGCTGTGCGAGGTTGGATCATGAGAGGTGAGGCTGTGAGGTTGGAGACTGAGAAAAACTTGTGGTAGGACGGGCTGTTTATTTGGAAGTCAGGACGTGGAGATTTGTCGCCTTGGAGTCTGAGTTTGAGGCAAACTACGAGAATTATGAGGGTAAAGCGCAACTTTGGTTGCTGAAGTATGCACGGGCCAGGGCGGGTGAAGGTCGGAGCATTGGGACCTCAAACTATGCAAGACTGGAGCATGAGAACCTGAAACCTGAGAACCCCGGAGCACATTGGAACCCAGAGCATGACAGACTGGAGCGTAAGAACTTGTGATGTGAGAAACTGCAGCACGAGATATACGAGCACAGTGCCCTGGAACGGGAGAATTTCCAGTGTAAAAGAGAATGGAGCGCCAGAACCTGGAACGTGAGATACGCTAGCAGAAAAGCCAGGGAATGTGAAAGACTGGAACAGGAGAACTTGCAGTGTAGAAAAGTCGGGGACATAAGAGCCCGGAACATGTGACACTGGAACATAATAACCCGGAATGTGAGAGGCTGGAACAGGCGTACTTAGAGTGTGAAAGAGACTTGAACATGTGAGCCCGGAAAGGGAGATATTGGAGCATAATAGCCTGGAGTCTTAGAGACTGGACAAGGAGAACTACGAGTGTATAAGAGACTGGAGCATGGGGCCACCTGATATGAGAGATAATAGGGTATGAAAAACGCGGGGAGATAACGCGGCATGAAGGCAATTGTCTCAGAAGCTGAAAATAAGGGGGCACACACACACACACACACACACACACGCAGATATGAGTTTTTGTGGTGTTGGAGGACAGTGTCTGATACCGCAGCATTCTGCCACATTCTGAGGTCGTCGGGTGTGTTCCTTTTATGGTACTCTCGAACCCTTGGGGAGGGGGGAAGGGGACAAGTAAACTTTTGGGTACATGTTTAGGGAAGGTGAGTTTGAGATTGCATGGAAGTTTTAGCTGTTCGATTCCACGTTTTGATTTTGGTTTGAGATTGTGTTTTATGTGTATATATATATATATATATATATATATATATATATATATATATATATATATATATATTGTATGTATGTATATGATTAATATAATGCTCTTGCATATACAAGTCTTCTGCTGGAGTAATATCCTGATAAATGAGAAAATGGATTATCCCTCACAATAAGAACCGGAAGCATTTTGTTAGCTTTAACCAATACAATTCATCCAGTCAGCTTACAGAAGTCGAGTTGTTTAGCCCCTGTACAAGTCCCGTCGCATCTGGGGCTTAATTCTGTCGGGATTCAGTTGAATCGTAAGGCTCTCGGACGACTCGGCGAACGGAATTTTGGTGTGCCCCGTTCTTGGACCGTACTGAAGAATACCTTCCATTTAAGCTGGTTGGTCAGGCATCAGGCAGCAGGTTTGGCTTCTTGCTCCATTTCAGCCAGCCGATCAAAAATCCAGCGAAGAAATCTTTCGGTGCAACAAGTTTTGGGGTAACCAATAAAACGGGTACATTTAATCACCAAACACCGTTTGACTTGAATCCAGGCAGCCACTCCGCTTCCAGGACACGGCGTACTCCAGCAGCTTTCCGCTTTTACCTCAAATCCCAACCGGACTCTCAGCTTTCAGCTAAGCTTCTTTTGCCTCCGGCCATAAAGCATTCAGAAAGTTCAGTTCCGACATCAGTCGGCGTAAGCTGCGTTTAAGCTGTTGTCAGCTGGAAAATTGGATTAATGATTAACTAAGGCTTCCAGAAAAAAAATCTCTGGTTTTTCTGGCTTCTTTGCTTTTGTATTGCCTTCCAGTTTCCAGGGAAAATACGCAAGAGTTAATGAGTCGGTTTACAAGTTAAGAGTTGAGGAGCCAGTCACCTCTTGACAATGTGAATTGTCAACCGCTTGTGCCCCCATCTTTAAGTAGTGTCCATTCGTTGGTGTTCCATGGTTTATCAATCATATTTTTCCTAGTTCCCATATTTCTCCTTTCCTCCAGCCAGTTAAGACATTAGGTGGTAGGAAATTCCGTCATTTTGACAGTTAACAGTTCTTGGTTGCCTGTCACATCATCGCTTATTTTTGAGGCATCCAAGACCTCGGTTCGAGGAAGTCAGCCTGGTCCAAGGGCCATATATGCAGGGAAATCGTGTATGGTCTTAAGCATCATTTTGAACACCTCAAGAAGGTGTTCAGGTTCCCTCGATTAGCTGTTATAACTTGACGATGACGGCCTTAATGACCGCTGGGAGTCGACTGGCCTAAAGCCCTAGTAACTAACCAGCCTGGAAATAGGAATTAATGAAGACCAAGTTTATTTTCGTTTAGCCAATCTGGTCCTAATTAGGGGGAATTATTTATATTCACTTCAAAGGAAGTTAATCAGTCTCCTCTGTGAGTTTGAGGTTTGTACAAATTAAACATTTTGATGAATGTTAATCACTGGGAATGTCTGGGGTTTCCGACTGAAATGAAGAATCTTATTCACGAGGGATCTCTGAGGTTTCTGGTCTGGTGAAGAATCTTAACCATTGGATTATCAGAGGTTTCTGAATTAGATGATGATTCTCGTTGATTGGATTGAGTTTTCTAATCTGATGAAGATTCTTATTCCCGGGATTATCTGAGGTTTCTAATATGATGAATAGTTTTATTCACTTATCTGAGGTTTTTAATTTGATGAAGATTCTTATTCACTGGGTTATCTATGATTTCTAATCTGATGAATAAACTTATTCATGAGGCATCTGAAGTTTCTAATCGATGAAGATTCCTTTTCACTGGAAATGTCTGCGGTTTCTAGTATAAAGAATAAGTTTTCTACTTGGAATGTCTTAGGTTTCTGATTTGATTATGAGTCATATTCACCAGCAGTATATTAGGTTTCTAATTCTGGTGTTATTCAAAGGCAATACACGAGGTTTCTGCTATGTTGAAGAATATTATTCAATAGGAATACCTGCGGTTTCAAAGTTAATGAAGAATATTATTCACTGGCAGTATCTGCGGAATCTAATCTTAATAACAAACAGAACTAATTAATCCACTTGTTAATTATGATGATTATGATAATGATATTCTGTTCTGAGGTAATTATCTGGCTCTTTTCCATCATCTCTCATGTTTGACAAGAATTTTTTTTTTCTTTTTTACCTTTCGGCTTCGTGAATGTTAATTTATTATTTTTATTTCCATTAATCAGGATCGCAGATTTACCTTCCCTGTATGACAAACATGGAGACTTTAGTGATGCTTTGGAAGGCAAAGTTTTATTCACAGTCGTTTAATGTCTGTATAGCATGGAGTCTGTTAAGGGAGATCGAAAGGTTAAGGTATACGTTAGATCATTGGCTGAGTCTGTTGGTTTGCCACTCGTAACTACCTGCTTGTTCAGCATGGGGGAGGGAGT